>BLKR01010265.1:0-62455 GCA_011170035.1 Teleogryllus occipitalis
CGCGCCGCCCCATCCGCCCCCGCCCCGCCCCCGCGTCGCCCCCTCGCCGCCCCCGCGCCGCCCCGTGGCCGTTGCTCTCTGCGATGGCCCATTGTCGTCCCGCCGAAAATGTGCCTCAGCCACGCCTGCCGGTGGCCCCGCCGCTTCCTTAATTGCCGACATGTTCGCAGCTGCCTTCTTCGCCGCTTCCGTTGCAGCGTGCACGGCTACCGCTTTCAGCTGCTGAGACACCGCTGTCTTCAGTGGTCTCGCGTTTGTAGCCTCAAGCATCCTTTAGTCTTCGCGATGCCTTTCCTGTCTCCTTTCTGTCCGCCTCATAATCCCTACAGCTTGACTCCTCAATCTTTACTTACATCCTTCAGATGATTTTGCCAGTTGCGTATTGTATTGTCAGTATCATTGTAGGTATGTATTAGTCGGCTCTACTTACATTGTCATCGTTTCAGTTACGTTCGTGAACTTCAGTAATAACGGAATCTTAGCGCACCTCCGAATTGAATTTTTAATACAGTGCGCCAGGAAATACACTCCGTAGCGAGTCGAATCAGGGGCTTCTACTAAAAATTGCAATTATATTCATAGCAATCAGATCACTGGTAAACAAGTGAAGGGGTAACACTTCCAGCATTTGTTATAAGGGTGAGTATGCAATAAGCTGCAGTCCATACTACCTACATAATTCCTGTTGCCGCACTCTCACCAGCCACAGGTGCCACTGCGGAGAGACGTCCCTGGCGTACCGTACTTCCTATATCAATTGCAATATTCGTATTTACATATTTGTAGATTTCGCCTCAATTTTACAAAAAAATTGAATGTCAAGTTCATTACAAGTATTGAACAACTTTTAATTTACAATAGCTTTTGATGGCATTTCAGGTGTGAATGTTCTGTTATTTCGTAACACTCACACTTCCCTCGGCTATTATCTCGGCCCCAACATCTATCTCCATGAAAGCAGAACTTACGGGACGGTCATTGTTCCAACTATTTGCTTTATTTTTTCACAGTTACGCGATCTCATTCCTCCAGCTGTTCTTACTGTCTCGACACCCCATTCAGCCTTCCCATATTGTGCCTCCACATCACAGACATCTCATCTGCCGAAGCAATTTCTTCCGCGCGTGTCGTTTCTGCAACCTCTTTGTGGCCCCCACCGGTTTTTACCTCGGCGCAAACTCGCCTGGTGCCGTCACGTCATTCCTGCAGCTATCTCGTTATTTCTCACCTTCGCAACGCTGTTCCACATGTGTCCCAAATCTTTACTTTACCTTAACATTTACTGCACTGTATTATCCCTTACCTTCGGCCCCCCAATTTACGTAATATAGTATGGACACTGCCACGCCTCATTTCGCAGGCTCCTTCGTCGCTGTGCTATACCTTCGCCATTGCTATACCTTCTACGTTTGTCGCCTTTCGCCTGTTCCATCTGACAATATCACTGCAAATTATTATGTAACTGCAATTTATTTTACTTCCGTCTGTTCTGCCATCTTTCTTCTCCTCGACCGTTGTTTATCCCGCTGGAAACCTGTCTACTGCCTCCACTAACTTCCGCTTCGCTGTCTCTGGCTTTTCCGCTATTGCCGACCGACGCTACATTCACTGCGAGAGCTTGCGTCATCTTGTCAACGGCTATTTCCTCTGGCGGAGCCATGACTATTTCTTCCGCTCCTGCTATTTCAGAAACCTCTTTCTCCACCGCCACTAATATTTAGACCATTATATTCAGGTCTGCTCTGACATCATTATTCTCGACAATATCTTTCTTTTCCCTGTTCCATCCTCTTTTCTACCTTTTCCTCAATATTGAACTCTTCCTACTCCACTAGTTCGTCGTCTAGATGCTTCTGACGTCGATGTTCCTTCAACCTCCGCCATTTTGCCCCTTTTCCTCTTGTCACCATTATTTACGCTTTCGTAAACTAGTCTACTTGTAAACCTGCCTTGTCACAACGTTCGCCTCCCGACCAAACTAGATCCCCATTCGTACATTGGGGTCATCTCTACCGCGCCACCATCTCTTGGGGCGTGGCCTGATCTCCGTGGGTCCCGCCACCTCCTCGGCCGCCCCTTCCGCCTGCTCCTGCAACCGCTGCTGCCCTCTTACGTCCGCGCTCCTACGTCTCCTCCGCGTTCCGACGGAAACGCCAACACGGCGGCGGCGTACGCAGAGCGCGGGGCCGACTCACGCGTCGCAGAGACAATAGCCCGAGTCCCGTTAGCACTGCTTGCAAAATATCCTCACACACGGCGCGGCGCGGCGCGGCGCGGGCCGGCGTTTGCGGCAGCCGCGGCGACGCTGCGCGGGGCTGTGGGGGGCTGCGCGAGGCTGTGGGGGGCTGCGGGGGGCTGCGGGGGGCTGCGGGGGGCTGTGCCCAGGCGCGACGCGGAGGGCGGCGCTGGCAGTGTGCCGACGCCCCCCTGCCACTCCGCCCCCGCCCCCGCCGCCCAGACCCCGCCACGTGCCCGCCCCGCGCGGCACGTTCAATCAGCCTTACGCAACTGGAACTTGATGCAGCCCTCGTACGGAAAAAGGCGGCTGCGTGAGATGGCACACGTAGCAGAGAATCTCTGGTCGGAAGCGCACTGTGAGGTTCTAAGGGTTGCTGGATCGATGGAAAGTCGTGGCGTTTGAGGTATGAACCGAAATGGCGGATCGCAATATGTGTCAGTATGTCTTCAGGATAGAATGATCATCACTCTATAGTGTCCTGAGAATGATTAGCTCCTGCCAACCTAGTGATGAAATAATGGTAAATGTTACATGTAGTCCACTGAGGTTGTCAGAACTGCCTTAGGTTGTACATGCGTGATATTGCCATGAAGTGGTTCAGAATGTTCACCAGTTTTTGAGAGTTTGCTCTCCAGGAGAGCATTCAAACATCTCCCATTCCTATTGTAGCATATAAACATAATACTAACAGAAATTCAATAATGTAAAGAGAACATTGAAACCTCACAAAAAATAAAACAGCGTAGTCATTCACTTTTTGTCAACAGATCCACGGAAGTGTGAAAGTGTGTGTCACATCAAGTGTAAAAAGTGTGAAAATGACAATATTATCGAAAGTTTCAGCGTCTAGGGGAAATTAATGATTCTCCTCCAGATTGTGAGTACATGACAACCCTAGATGTCGCCATGAATTGTTTCAAATTGTTGTTTTATGAACATACATTTCTCCCTGCAACGACAGTCGGTCCACAATTCTCTCCCTATAATGACAGTCGAATCTAAATCCCAAAGAAATCATTGCAAAATTACTGTAATTCCAGTAATTCATTACGTTTCTGAGATCCAGAGATGGGTTTTTGTATACGAACCATCCATTCGCCGTCATACATACTTGATGCATGCATGATATCCTGTCGTAGAATAGCTATTGTTCTACAAATATTAGTATGTGATTGGCGTGTGCAATCAATGCCAATGACTTCCATGAAAACCATCACTCATACTGATCAGACCACCGTGAACGCAGTGTTTCAAGCCACAGCTGTTGACGTTAAGTTGTTGTTTTTCTACAGAGCACATTGATTTTTGAAGTCATGTCTACGAATTGGAGTGCTAACGTAAATTGATAGAGTTGATTTGAAGAACATTTCAATGTAGATCCCGATTTCTATGAAAATTGTAGCTATACACGGTGTTTTTGAAAAAAGTGCTCCATCGCAGGGGACAGGTAGATGGGATCAAGGGAAGTTGTTTTCGTCAGTCGGGGTCGAAGTGGTCCAGGATCCGCGCTAGGCATTAGCAAACACGACCCCCTGCGAGGTAGGCATACCAATACGCACACGTGTCGTGCATTATTTGAGGTTGAGAAGGTTAAGGAACATCTTACGGCTATAAACACTGCAGTAAATGTCGTAGATAGTCGTATTTTAGGAGGAGAGCTCAAAGGGAAAAATAATTAAGATTTCAGCGTCAGGTTGTATTATTTGTTTAAATCCAACATTCTTCAGTTGCTTTCATTGTGGAATCTACCTTTCCCACAAACACCGGGACATCGAAGCAGCAATCCTTGGGACCTAGCAGTGAGGTGCCGACGAAAGATCCTCTGTCACGTGGGTCATCTCACAAAACCAACTTTTTTTTTTTCGAGCGAGGTCTGCATCAAGTTGCAATTGTGTAAGGCTGATTGAGCGTGCTTATTCTTAGTAAGAATAATGAAGTGTAAAGACATGTGTTTGTTGGTAAACTTACCTTGCATGGGACAGACGCGTCTTTTGACATAGTCTAATTTCGCGTTCCAGCCTCTTAGACCCACAGTTCATTCACGAAAACTGCTCTCCATGAGCCCCTATCTGTCTTGTACGTCTGTGCTTCTTTATTGAAATATCCTATATTCAATCATTGAGAGATGTTTTACCTTCATCATAACGTAGCTATCCTCATCCTTCTGGTCAGAATAAGTAATCCAACAGCAATGACTGAGAGAGGCAAGTTGCAGAACCTCTACCTTTGGAGAGCCTCTCCACGAATTACATCACTTGTTAAATAATTTACTCCTCGATGTAATTGCGATGTTATTATAAGAAGCTTTAGATATTAATTGTCAGTCTATGTACCTTGGTTCATAGAATCGTGGGATTCTACTTTACAGATCTTTAGTAGTTTCTCCGTGTAGATGACTTGCTGACTTCATTACCAAGGTGACCTCTAGAGGGAAATGTTTTGTAAGTTGTGAGGAATTTATCCATATGTGGTACCGTAACCGGTTCATTAACTTTTGCTCTGAGAGTTTTCCTATTCCTTTTATTACATTTATTTGCATTTTACTCATGACGGCAACAGCAAGGAGATAGTAAGAGGAATAAAATTACAACATAACAGCAAGAGAAATAACATTACATATACGCGGGCTCCACTTCAAATTAGAAACATACTTCACAAATGCTATACCTACGATTATACAACCATATACATATTTCTGAAGAAAATAACTCCAATATATTTCAACAATACTAATAAAATAGTGAATCGTCATACGTTAACATCATAACATCAATTGAGTGAAGAAATATTTCAATTTACTTTTCTCATTCGTACACCACGCAACGCATAAAGCCACAGACAAGTTCAAAATCAAATGGCTCTCAGGTAGGAGATCTAAGTGTTCTTTAGGAAATTGGCCCCAAACTCAAAACACACTTTAAAATATAAATCAAATATTATCGCTCATGCCTAAAATGAAGAAGTCCCTGCGATCTAAAACTGAATATCATATACCCGAGAACAATCATTTATTCATTTGGACGCATCTGCTGTATTTGTTAATTGATGTGAAAACGAAACAAAAATATTTTTATTATTAATATTATTATATACATATTGCTAATAAGGGAAGTAGCTGATTTCATTAGGCAGTAGCAAATCACACAAAAAATATGTTTTGCGTCCTGTCCCTTAACCAGGAAAGTTGTGCGTCGGCATTGACTCCTGGTAAAAGAACTCGAGGAATTTCTACGCAAAACCGCCGACCAAATGCACACCCATAAAACCTCCTCCGCGAGGAATCTGGCGGGTGCAGGGATTTGGCCCGCATGGCGGCCGCCGGGGTCCTCGCGGCACCTGACCTAGACTGGCCCCAGGTGGCTCCGGCATGGTCAAACAAGGTCCCTTATAGACGTACGTGACTAAGCAGCCGTATAATGTCAGGCGGCGTTGAAACCTGTAGACCTTGGCGGCGACGGCCGCGGCCTCCTGCGGCCGCGGGGCCGGCCACGGCGACCGCTGCGCGGGGCGGCGGCGGCGGCGGCGGCGGCGGCAGTGACGAAGTGGAGGAGGGGGAGGGCGGAGGGGTGATGCCAGCGGCGGTTGCAGTGGTGCCGCCCCAGGCGCTCCCTGCGGCGGCGGTGATCTCGGCTCCGGCGCCGGAGATGAGAGCGAAGGCACGGACGGCGGCAAGGGAAGGCAAGGACGAAGCATGGGGCGCGACCGGTTTGGCGCAGACGCGGGAGACGTGGCGGCAATAGCGATGACGATGGTGATGCAGTTGATTTGTGGCTGGTATTTACTTATCTTAGAGGTGGTAATGGTGAGGGTGATGGTGAAGTTGTTGATGTAGATTGTAGTGTCGGAGGGTGGTGGTGCTAGTGAAGATTCGGCTGGTGGCGGTTGGTGATGTTGCTAGAGGTGTCTGTTGCTCCTGCGGATGTCTGAGATGCCTATGGCGAGTAAAAGGAAAGTACGGGGTCAGGTTTATCACGTGTGGGTGAGAAGACATTGTAAAAGAAAAGCGATAAAATACGTTAAATGAAAATAATTGGAGTCAGGGATGCGAATATATGAAGAAGCCACATTCAACAAAGAGTTTATCATTTATACGTATTTATATTATAATGAATCACAATTACAGTAAATTACACTAAATTACAATGTAATGGTATACACATTGAACAGTAGATACCTATAATAAAAGAAAATACAACTCTTCTTACTGTATAAAATATGTATAAATAAAAAGTATCTTTGGAAGTCAAATTCTAGATCAATGAGTGAAAAACTCGTTCTAGGAACACGTCCTAGTCGTCACAAAGACACATGCAACTCCGGATGTAATGAGCGCAGCAAAAGCGCGAGGGGTGATACCGGGTCTGACAAGTGACAATGGAACGTTGGCATCTCCAGAGGCGGCGACGGCGGTGGGCGGAACGACAGGGGCGCGGAAGGATGAGGAGGGGACGGGCGAGTGACGTAGAGGGCGGCGGACGCGGGGTGGAGGGAGGAGGGAGGAGGGAGGAGGGAGGAGGTGCTGCACTGCAGCATTCCAGGATTCCGCGACTCAGCGCATCGTCCGCTCCGACTCCCCCCCCGCCCCTCCCCGCCCCGCACCACCCGCCCCACCCGCCCCGCCCCGCCCCGTCCCGCCCCGCCCCCCTCCGCTCCGCACCGCGACGCGTCACGCAGCCGCCACGAGATGCGACGGGAAGCTGTCGACAAGCTGCTCTGCACCCACGCTCCTCCTTGACACATCGATTGCACATTGTGGGTATTTTTAATACGCAACAGTAAACTACTACTGGCGGCATTTTCACAAAATACAATTTTAAAGGACATTTGAAGAAACTTTGAAAGGACGTAAAGTAGCCTACATATTATTTCGCGCATTTGGTCATGAAGAAGGGACCTTATTTCATAAAAGCGGTCGTATTTCACGAGTCCTGTCAAAAATATTATAACGGTACAGTTGAATAAATAAAAAACTGTTTTGTTTTTCGCTTTTTTCATCAATTGCTTTTAATGTGACTTTAAACATATTGTTTCCTCAATGACATTTCAGATATTTTGAACTGGAATCGGAAGTTTTTGTGCATGCGCGCGGTTTTTGGTATTGTTAGTTTGTTGTTTTTGAGGGGGAGGAGAATTTTCGTTGCTATGAACTAGGCAATGGGTCTATGTGACCATGGTCATTATGGGCTGCTGGGATTTACTTTGGAAAGAGAAGATAAAAGAAAAATGTGAGATACATTTTCTTGTAATCAACTTTTCAAGGTGAATATAACCCGTCATATTTTTGAACGATTGGAAATATAATGTTAGATAATAAACTTACATGAAGAAGCAATTCACTGCTGCGAGATATATAAGAATGTGTTGAGAATATCGTTGTACGCAGAAAATACCTTGCATTAATTTATTATCAACGCTTCGTAAACAGATTCGTATAATTTACTCTATGTTACATTAGTTTCAGTGTAGATTTCCTGTTCAGTTTTCCTACAGGAATCTTGAATCTTATTTTTTGAAATACTGTTCGCTTTTTCCAAGCATTCCTTGGAACAGATGTTGTAACTCAACTTGGAGCTTGCAAAGATAAAGATTTTCTCCTGGGCGTTACGAGCTCTGCACAGATTCTCATTCAAATGCATTTGCGGTCTCACAATAGTCGCCGAGGTAGTGACGCCATGTTTGGAATATTCCAGAGATAATAAGTGGTAATAGTGCAATATGTATGCACGGGCACGATTTGCTGCACACTGTGGCCAACTTGTAGAGGCGCATTCGGACCTCAGTTGCAAGCGGCATTGCCAAAGGTTGACAGGTCAAGGGAGACCTACGAAATGATATGGACCATTTAATCCTGAATTTAAGGATAACAGGTTTGGAATGCACAGAGGAAAGATTGTACTTTAATGCCAATTAGCTGTTTACAATCATATAAGAAGAATATACGTTCCAAATGTTTTTGGTGTATATTTTTTAAGGAAAATATTAGTTATTACATGTAACATTTATTTCAATTACGGTATAGAGACAGACTGAATGCAATATACCTTGAATTTGTATTTTCAAAGTGAAGAATGTATACCCTGAATTTAATATTGTCGGTTGATTTCATATTGTAATAAGTCATTCTTACAATATTTAAAGAAAATATTAATCAAAATAGAAATGCAATTAAGTATCTATTAATTTATTAATTATTTTAATTACATTCATTTTGAACTGAATGTACTGAAGAAAGGCCTGTGATGTTCATGTCAATGAGAACTTGAGGTAAAGCAGAATTTAATCTATACAAATTACACACATGGTCTACCACTTCCAATATTTATTCGACACATTCTTCAGGATAAATTTATTTTATAATATATTTCATCAATTCCATTTCATAAAATATACGAGAAAGCTGCTCCAAGGCGCATCCTTACTTTCAGAGTCTAACCGCTGACCACTAAGGCCAGTTCGTGGGCAGTCAAACTTCCGCAGTCCTTACAATGCAATTTCTACAACGTTTTGCGGTCAGGAGAAGGTCAAATAATGAAACCATCAGCCAGACAAGACCAACAAAAGGCCAAATACCAATGAGGACAATGCATATCATATTTTTTTCGTTTGACTATGATGTCTCTACTCTCCTTGCAAGGTTTCCGTAGACGTTTAAATGAGAATTCTAGTGAACTTTAAAGGTTTATGGTTCTGAACCTTTTTAAATCGAGGTAATTACACATTAACCCACTGAAAAAAATAGGTCGTTCGTAATATAATTCAGTAATGCACGATAGTTCAATAAAGGTCGACCGGATTATGTTCGCGCTTTACAGCATCCAATCATGCAAATGTATTTGTATCATGTGACCAAACCTCCTCAATTGCATAATCCTTTAAACTAAAAATCAAGACAGCCTGTTTTTTTATTTCAATGAAGCCGAAAAACATGTCCATCCAAGACCCAGCAGTCCAACAATGCAATGTAACTATTTGACGCCTTATGAGCTTCCTGTGTTGACAATTTGTCCTCGATGTGTATCATCAGAAAAATACGAATTGGGTATTTGTTTGATATTTAATTAAAAAGTTTGCGAGTAAAGAGCTTCACAACGAAACTTTTCGAAGGTGTGAAATTTACGAGGACGCCGATGGTAACAGTTGACATTTCATGAATGTAAGTATTTTGTGGTAGTAAACTGGGATTTTGCGCGTCGTTGTCCACTAAAAGAATACTTAACCAAATTAACTGTCTCGAACAAAGACGTTGCTGTTTCCTTCTGCAAAATCTAAAATTTTCGACCACCTAACATCTAACACATTTGTAAATGTGCACATTCATTTACATTAAAATGACGATTCCACTTCCTGCCAGTCAAAATACGTGTGATCATTTCAAGCTCGAAAGCAGCAGGAAGGTTTTTCAGACCATTCGTTTCCAAAGCCGACGTGTCCGCGGAGTGTCCAGCTCGAAGTGCAACAAGCCATTCTGGGAAATGTCAATGTGAGAAGCCAGTATTTTGGCAGAGTGACAGCTCGGCTTGTACTCTGCTTAGCGGCGCTTAGCGCGGGGCTTCCCACGGCCGCCGCTGCGCGTGGGCTCCGCGGCGGAAGTCCGCGCGCATTGCTGCGCGATCGGCCATCGGGCGCGCGGTGCACGGGGGCCACGGGGGCCACGGGGGCCACGGGGGCCATGGGGGCCGGGGGCGGGGCCCGAGGGGGATGGGGCGCGCGAAGGCAAGCGCAGGCGGAAGGCGCGGCGCCGTGCGGGGAGGCTCGGTGCGGCGGCCGCTGCGGGCACTGGGCCAACGAGGACGCAAGGCCGGCGCGGCGGCGGCGGCGGCGGCGGCGGCGGTGACGACGGCAATGGCGACTCACAGTCGCTCCAAGCGCCGATCTCGTCGGCAGCGTTTTATTTAATTATTTAAAGAGCTAAACTATCGATCGGGATGGCTGAGGTGGATAATGACTCAGCGCCTCGGTCCGAAAGGTTGCTGGATCGAGTCCGGCGTTGGGTATTATTATTTGTCCCTTTCTCATGTATGTGTTGTGGCGAGGGCCTCA
Source organism: Teleogryllus occipitalis (assembly GCA_011170035.1). Lineage (NCBI taxonomy): Eukaryota > Metazoa > Arthropoda > Insecta > Orthoptera > Gryllidae > Teleogryllus > Teleogryllus occipitalis. The sequence goes on from BLKR01010265.1 coordinate 10,280, forward strand.
CGTTTTGCTGATCCCAGTTTAGAGAAGCACGCAAAGAGTGTTGCTCTCTAGTGTATGGTCGAATACGCGTCCCGTCAGGACGTTAAGGGTCTGTCGACTGGAAAAAGCCCTAGAAAAGAAAACTGAACTCTGTTGTTTTTTTCTTCAGGGACCAGCTTCAACGAAGCTAAACCCCTCGCCCCGCCTGGAATTGCATCCACTCTCTACCAACCGTGTCTAGGCTCTTGGGAGCGGACGTCACCCACTCCCTTGCCATTTCCCCTCTCTCTCTATTCACCAGGCCGGAATTCTACCTATCAATAACCCACTGGGGGAGCCACGGCCCTTCGTAGATTGTTCCTCGGTTATCTCCTAGACGCCCCTGTGATCCTTGGATCGCGGTGATGGTGATGACCCAATGTTAATGGGTCATTATAGTTAATAGGTAAGGTTAATAGATATATTTGCCCCTTGAATTTCGTATGTTCTGTCAGGAGAGGAATCAGGTGTCAGTTGAGTGGTGCTGAGGGCGCCATGCTGAAGGAAAAAGTTATAATAATAATGGGTACCGCAGCAAACGTGACGACTCATTTTTACTCAAAAAGTATGATTTGTTAATATGGAGACTTAATTCTAGCAATATATTCTTTTTTCAATTGATTTCAATACACTTTTATCTACCACTGATTGCTATTCATCTTTACGTATTTTCAGGTAAACGTATAGTATTTTGGGGTAGTGTGAATCAAACACATCATGCAATGTTATCCGTGGTAAACGACCTTCAGAGTTTTTTCTTCAATGTACGATACCGTTTCAATGTCGCATGCCATTGCGACATTAAAGTCTACTAATTCCCACGTTTATTTATTAATAATTAATTAATTAATTATAATATATTTGTACTAAGCATTTAACAATTAATCAGCCAATTCTTAATTTTATCTCGTTTCACGGCGAGATGGGAAATGCAGCATTTATAAGACATATAATGACCTCCCCATGGGAAAACCATTACTATCCCAGTTGATGCTTTGTCAACTCATGCAATTCATACCAAGTATCTCGAGAGATAACATATTCTCAGAAAAAATAAACATATTTCGACAAAACGAACGACCCGCGTACGCAAGATGAATGGCCCGCGTATACAAATTCATGAATGTTGGATCATTCACTCCATTAATTCATTCACTGGTGTACAAATGTAATTTAATAGGAGAATTAAAATTAAACAATAACAAATATACTGTATACTAATAACGACACAAAATAATAATAATAATAATAATAATAATAATAATAATAATATAAATAATAATTAATAAGATTATTGCCCAAAGAAAAATCCTAAAATTGCGAGGTAAGCGCTCCAAAGGGAATATACGTTGCGTGCACTGTGCGGCAGCGGCTGGCTGTCCCCGCGCGCCGTGAGGCCCAGTGTGCTGGAGGCCGTGCGCCTGCGCTGAGGCAACCCGTACGGCGCATGCGTCCAGAGGGCTGCCTTTACGCGCCTGTGCAGCTCCTCCCCGCGGGCGCAGGCCCCGCCTCCACCATCCACTCGCACGGCCTATCCCCGCTCTCGCTCCCACTCCCCGTCAACTCCATTCATTTTCTTGACATCAGCCAGAATGTTCGTGCGACACAATATCTTTCTTGCAAAGGAGATTGCTTCTCGTTTTTGAGTGACACCAAACAGTTTTTCCGAGTTGCACCTTGGGGTTGATTTACACGGAGCATTTCAATGGTAGATATGATAAATTATATGATGTAATATTTTTTCTTAAATCTTTTAACATCATAAACCAATTCAATAAACTTTATGACTATACAAATCGGTTGTTTACTAAAATAACACATCTTGTCACAAGGGACAGAAACTCCAGAGTGAATAAAACTCTAATCTTTTGCTGTATAAAACATTTTATTCTTGTCGTACCGTTTTGGTAATTTTACCAAGAATATAGTAAGAAAATAATAATAATAATGATAATAATGATAATAATAATAATATAATAATAATGATAATAATAATGATAATAAAAAACTAAGTTAGAGATAGACATTATAAATATACGGTTAATTTTGGAGTTGGGTTTAGTTAACTAGTTGTTTTTTTTCAATTTTGAAACAAATTTACGTAAGTAAATTTGTTTTAAAACGACTAGAGATTCAAAATGTCACATTAGCAGCGTATAGGTCAGAAGTGCTATTTAACTGCAGGGAAAAATACTGCAATTTTCATCACTTTGTGGACTTTACCTCAACGATTCAAATCAAACGACTAGAGATTTAAAGTGTCACATTAGCAGCGTATAAGAGGTCAGCAGTGCAATTTAACTGCAGGGAAAAATACTGCAATTTTCATCACTTTGTGGACTTTACCTCAACCTTGTGCGCCTGACGACACTCAAACAAGGACCACGTGCTCTGTTGCAACACCGGTAAAAATGAAATGATATGAACTAGAGGTCAAATATTTTGTGGGAGGATATGAACTGATTTCATAGCTAGTTGACAGGCAGACTATTTCATTGGGTTAAATAGAACGGGAAGAGAAGTGAAAAACAATATATACCTGTACGAAAGAAATTGGAGTTAAAATGAATGCATAAAAAATGGTGAGTGGGGATTGGTTTAATATTAAGTTCACATTCAATTGACAATAGTAGTTCAAGCGATGTAACGTTTCTCCTGCGGGGTTTTCCAGATATCATGAGTTTTTGTTAGATATTTTGTGATATTCTTCATTTAAGTAAATTGATAAATGAGAACTATCAATAGCAACACTTATAGATAAACTTCAAGACAATATGTGTTTTATGAGCGCTTGATTCCACTAAAATGCTTTGGCATCTGGAAAAGTACAGTGATGTATCTTTCTTTAATCAATCCATAGATCAGAGACAGACTTCTGAATAATCAGTAAAGCGTTCGCAGTAGGAAACTCTGAAGCAATCTCTGAAAGTCCAAGAGAAGTTAAACACGAAAGAAGGGAAAAGAGGAATTCGCTGCTAACAAGCCAGCCGAACGGGACCTTACGACGATGAATGTCAACTAGTGGAAAGGAAGGTAGGAAAACCATAATGAGGGAAGGAATGGAGTGAAGGAAAGTGTACAGTAGACCGTGGAGGATGGTATCGATAATGGTGAGAAGGAGGGTGACCAGGAAATGTTAAAACGTGAGGAAATACAAATAATTCTACTGAAGACAGGAAAGGAGGAAATGTGTGACTACAAGTTAGAGTTGAGAGTTGAAATGAAAGGCAGGTAAACGGCGAGTGGATAGTTGAACAGGAATTGAAATCCGAGGGAAAAGATGTAAAATTGTTTGTATAGTATATCTATGATTTCAAAAGAAGAAATTCACATACTGAATTTAAAAAATGCTCAAAATCTCACTGAAGTAAACATAATTTACTCGTCAAACATGATGACTCCATGAGACGCTAAAGACGTAATTGGGTTAAATTAATTTTACCCAATTACGTCTGGAGGCGTCCCGCATTCGGCGTGGAATGCGGAGTGCAGGAGGGTCAGGCCTAACGCTCCGATCGCTCCTCGGTGCTCCCAGCAGCTTGCGCCACGCCCGCCGGCGCCGCCGCCTCGATTCCGGATGATAGTTTCCCGGTGTTTCGCCATTCTCCTCCGCATTGCGCGACCTTGACCATGAACATGTTATGAAATCGCACGTTGCGTAGTTGCCGCTCAGGCAACCTAGCGGCTCCTCCCGCAACACGTGCCAGTGCAAGCCGCGTCCGGCATCGCGTTGCAACCGCGTTTTATTCCCGTGCCGCCTCGTGCTCGCGCGCTGCCTCCGCCCCGCCGCCGCCTGCCCCGCACCCCGCCCCGCCACCCGCCAAGCCACCCGACCTGCTGCCCGCCCCGCCCCCTTCCCCGTGCAGTCATCCCGCCGTCCCGCGGTTTATGCGATGGGGCCACTGGGGTGTACAGACCACAATGTGTGGGCAGCGGGGAAGAAGGAAAGGAGATGTCGACAGCTGATAAATCGCGTAGAAAACAACCTTCCTCTTCGCATTCGCTAAAATGATGTTTGGCATTGATGTTCACACTGCAACCATGCGATACCACCAAGAAACATCCGCTGGACATGATGGCGGCATGCGTTCGGCATCGGTGACATTTGAGTTAGCACAATTGGAAGTTGAATAGTATTTTAGCACTATGCGTCCTACACATAAAGTTATTATGGCGACATCAGTTGTCCGTTGCGTAGATCCAAGAAGGGAAGCCAGAACAATTTCCCCATTTCCTGCTCAGAGACGGGGCGATTCAGTGACGACTAGGAAGAGACACTCTGCTCTCAAGTTCCCCAACAGTTCTGTTTGCTTTATACGCGCTACTTTTATAGATGAAAAATAAGTAGAAGGGCAATAATGAACCAACTATTTCGCGATGAGATGATTTAATTTAGAAAAGCGGTAATGCGAATCCTACACATCTCATTCTCATGTATACCAATTCACTTGAGTCACTGGGGGCGTCGAGAGGGCTGTAGTGATTGAACCGACAACAACCTCTACAACCAATGTTTTCCGAGAATTGCAGTTGATCGCACGAATGATCCAAATTCAAATCAAACATCTTGGCATTTTTTTAATGAAAAGAAAAACCTCCACCGACTTTTTCACCGGTTTGTTCCCGATATTTTCAAAACATTGGCAATTAAGCCACTTTCAAAAAAGGCAACAAAATGGCATTCAAAACTTGCGGCGAATACCTTTTTTATAAACTTTTTTCAAAAATATTGAAGAAACTTTTCCTATTAAATTACGAATAGAAACCTTTCTCAGTAAATACAAAGCATTTTCAGATTGTCACCATGGAATTAGAAAATCAAAATCTACGGGAACAGCCGTATTTTCTTTTCTTAAAAATGTCGCTATATTAATGGATCAAAATGAAGCACCTAATGGAAAAAATTTAGATCCGTCAAAAGCACTCGATTTACTTACAAAGTTAAGTTCTAGCACAGTTGCCATAGATTGCATAACTTCGAACTTTAAAATCGACCGGAAAGAGTAGAAATTCCGTAATAGGACCTTCTTGACTCATCTTTTCAATTATTTGCCAAATCAACATGGGGTCACGCAGGGTCCGGTCTTAGGCCTTATCCTCTTTCTTTTATAAGTAAACGATATGCCCTCGTCCATTAGTAATAGAAGAACGGTTCTGTTTGCTGAGACACGAATACTTTGTGGAAAGAAGAAACATTAAGTAGTACGATTTCAGATGTTTCAAATAATAGGTATCCTAATAAAAAAATAATAGTAAATGAAAAAACGTTCCAAGGCAGTTTTGCATTTCAAACATGCAAACGCATGTGACATAGAAAACGAACAATATGCTGATGTTCAGGTAACAATGTTTTGGGGTTTCTCAATTCAGCTAAATCACAAATGGAGTATTCATCAAAATGAATTACGCTTATGATGTATTAGCAATTATTTGAACATACGAATACTTTACAATAAAAGGAAAACTTTCACCCTGTTTTCTTCATTTTTCTTCTCGTCACATCTTCCTCATATAGTACTACTTGAGTTATAAAGAAGGCTTTGGCACTTACTGACATCATTACACCACATTTTTAAGACGCACGCTCAAGAAACGTGTTACACGATGCGAAGACCGTTCCGCTCACGTGCTTCCTATTTACAAGTGTAAAGTACTTTTATGTACATAGTGACCTTATGAGACAATAGTAGCATGGAACAGCGTCAGTTAATTCCTCTTAGATCAGCGAATTTCTGGGAAAGAAAGAATTGTCGCCCCATCAAGTGCACAATTTTTGTGTCTTGCATGTTAGCTCAAGAAAATAATTAATATACAGAATTATCTAAGAATATAAACCAGGTCAAAAATAACTAAAAATGTACTTATCAATCTTTTGGATTTAAGTGTTCAATCGATAAGAACCACACTTTCGAGAACCTAACCAGAAACCGAAAATTAACAAAATATTAAACGTGCTCTTAGAAACAGTGAGTTGAAGATATGTAGCGTGACGCATTTGTATTTCACAGTAGCACCATTGTCCTCCTTCTCAGCCCGTTGTATTATATTCTGATTGAGGAACAAAAATAATTGATATAGTAGTTAAATTTCCTGTAATTGTATCTGGTTGAAAAACATACATATAGCAGAATCTATTAGCAGATTCTCTACGAAGTTTGAGAGATTCTTAAGACGTGATAAAAACAGTTTTAATAGATATCAAGTTTTTATGGATACGACTCTTTCCCCTTTCTCTCCCTTTCACCCTCTGCCCACTTATCTTCCTCTGCCTCTTCCTCTCTGTTCCCCTATATCCTTCTCTCTCTCTCTTCCCTTATCTCCTCTATTTTTTAAGCTATACTACTCTCTTCGTCCGTTTCATGATCTCTCTCTCTCTCTCTCTCTCTCTCTCTCTCTCGCTCTCTCTCTCTCTCTCTCGCATTGTGTGGATAAGTGGTTGTATTATATTATTATGCTTTTTGTTTTTGAAAATTAGTCGATTATATGTTTGTGTTTATTTAAGGTTTCACGTGTGTATCGATATAAGTATAATATAACCCAAATACAAATTGTAAAACCGGGAGCGGTAGCTCGGTGCATCAACTGATGTCACTGCAGCGCCTCTGACCGGGAGGTCCTAGGTTCGAGTCCTGACGGCAGCAGGATTTTCGACAATAGCTTTTCGGCTGGATCGAATTTAGTCGCTATCTGGAAGAGAATTCTAGCTGCCGGTTGCTCTGATCGGTAGTTTTCCGTGGTTTCTCCGATCAATACCAGGCGAATGCCGGAGCAGTACCCAACCAAATGGGCCACGGACCGCGCGCGATCTTTCCTTCCTCATCCTTGTCCTATCCTCTCCCCCTACACACACTAATATGCACTACACTACCACATATTCCGGGAGACCGGCCGGGAGCTTAGAGCTTGTCCCGGCTGGAGCGGTGCCCCGTTGGTGGGAGAGTCCTGGTTAGGGGTAAATCCCACTAGCCGACGGTAGGTCGGCGCCGGATCTCGCCATCCAGCGGGGGAAGATCTCCGCCATCTCCCAAGAAAAAACATGCACTACACTAACGGACCAAAGCAATGACCAAAGCATTTGACGCGCCCGGAAACACGAAAAAATCAATCAATCAAATTGTAAAAAAATGCCTGCACATTGATTACAATGATAAAATATGTTAGACTGAAAGGACGACGGCCGAGCGCGATGTGGTAAGTAATTGAAACTCCAAAAGAAAAGCCTTGCAACCTGGGAGTTCCTACGTTCAATTTCTTCCCATCAATTCTTTGTGGAAGCTGGAACAGTACCTTCAACAATGGAGCACGGACGCGTGCTTCATTGCCCATATTGTTTCACCCTGGAATACTTCTCCCCCGTACATCACATAGTTTTTACTGTTTTTGACGAAAAGGACTTCAAACAAAATAAACACATACTCTCAGAAGTGGATGCCCATCTTCAAATGAACCTTCTCCAACCATCTCGTAAACCTCCGCCACCACTACGAGGACGTGGATGGCAGAGCAAGGGCCGAAATGTGTTGTGCGTCTATCGGAGGAAAGTTATAACAAAAAATATGTATAGTATGATGAAGCACATTTTCTACTACAAATGAGACATTCTGATCAATCTATAAAATCTAGTTTTTTTCTTTGTTCTCCTTGCGCTGTATTAAGCATTTAGATATTTCGCATTTCTTTCTTTATAGTGTACATTATATAACACAACACAACACACAACACGGCATAAAATGACTCTACTTTGCTTTTTACATTGACTAACACATGAAATATTCACAATTATTAAATAACAAATCTGCCATTACACGTTTTGCAAGGAAATTCAATATGACACAGCAATTTTACAAAGGTAGCCATACCATCAGAGAAAATTATCACTATGATGTGCTACCCGCTCGGAAAAGCATTAGAAATAAAGAGAGAGCTGATCGCTCTATATCACAAAGGTCTGTAATCTCGATTTCGGCCAAAATGCCGTATACGATTATTCACACTGAAACACGTCATTCAATTGCAGAAAGCATCCCTAATACTTTGATGTCAGCTCTAAAATCATCAGGAGAGATCAGTTCCGTGCTCCACGCGATGTCAGTCGCAGGAACTCGGAGCTCCGCAGACAGCGGGTTGAGTGCCTGGAGATACGTTTCTTGGCGGGTGACACAGCTTCTGATTAACTACTCCTATACTCAAACATCTTACCGTTTGCAGTCACGATTCGTTACTTGCAAAAAGCTCTTGAGATTCTTCGGGGGTCGTACTCAAGTCCTCACAGGTATTTGAGTGTGGAAGGTTATTGACCTGATCACGTGATATAAACCTCCCTAACACAGGCCATTATAATATTATTAACGAAAAATAACTATATGTATATTATAAAAAAACTATAATATACATTTTTCTACGTTTCGATTTAGCAAATTCCAGAAAAAAGTTTTATTATCGATCTCTTTATTTGTCCATTCCGTCAACTCCGAAAGTAGAGCTGGTCAATTTTTTTGCAACATCCACCCACCTGTGAAGTTTTTAAAGCACAAACAAGCCCATCGTTTAAGAATGACTGATGTCATAACATTCAGGTCAGAATTATTTTCCTATCCGGTCAATACACTACATTTCAAACAGTAAAAATGTATGCATTTGGCATTTCAGTGCCTTATTAATCCGTCATTGCCAGGTAGCGGTGTTCTGGGACCTGTTTTTATTTATTATCCACGCTTGGGCGACATGTGGCCAGCACAGCACCTAGCTTACTCGACCAGCCTTAGTTTTGCTTTCCTCACACAGCTGTAGAAACTGAGACGATTTGTTTAGAAAGCTAGAGCATCATTTTTGTCCCGACCGGGAATCGAAATCCAGACTGCCTCTTAGAACCTTCGAACGCTGTCCATGATCCACCCGAGGGGAACAGTTCAAATAATTATCAGTTTTCGTTGCTCTTTCATACATTGTTAATGAAAGAATAATTTAGTCTTCTAGCTTTCAATTAGTCTTCAATTTTATTTATTTCTTAAGAATTGATACTAATGTTTCAGTCACAAAGAGCGATTTGATTAATCATGAACACTTCTTGTTCAAAGTCAGTAATCGCCCGTTCAGTTTAATGTCTATACTTAACTGTTAAAAATTTGGCTAAAATATGAATTTGACTTGAGCAGTCCTCTCGGAATGCGCAGTCTGGGTGAAGGAGCTGAAAAGGTTACCGCCGACCTAGAACGTTGGTACTAACACTTGAAGAGCAAACTTCTCTTCGAGTGTTTGTTGGGGTATCGCAACGAACGCAAAAGTTCGTTGCTACAACATGCAGAATGCAGTGACATTCGGGAAGTGCTTAAGCACATAACGTGAACTCAGCAGATGCAATGCATACACGACAGCACTTGTTCGTGATTCTCAATGCAGTCGATGCATCTGTGGGAGAAGACGCATCGACAAACCGCTATTCTCATGCTGATTTGTGATTTTAGATGGAGAACTCTCATAGGTGCCAGGCCCATCAGAATAAACATTTTCAACTCATACCATGTAGTTGACGACTCAATAAATGATGCATCATTTACTCTGTTGACCGTATCCGTTATTCGCTTCTCTTTTCCCTTAACTACTATAGAATAGACACAGTAATTGAAGGTTATAAAGTATTTCGTTCACCTCTGAGAGTACTGATCAAGCAGGTAAACGTTAAAATGAGATATATATAGAATGATCTTCTCTCACATGTTATGTCGTGTCATGTCAAAATACTTATTTCTTATTACATTTTATTTATTTTGTTATTTCAATAAAAAATGTATGTGACGCATGCGAAACAAGTACAATCTGTGCACTTTTTTTTGAGCTCCAGAATCCTAATTTTCATAATCCACATTTTCCTAAATATTGTTAAATGAATGAAAGTACCAACTAAGCAAAGGTACTAAAGCAACATTTGAAAACTAGACATTTTCAATCCCGAGTAATATAATATACAAAAATTATAGAAAACTTATTTGCATCATTAAACGAACTATATATTGGCCTTTAAAGTATTGCCAACAAAATAGCAACTCTCACTCCCAGGGTAAACAGGTTTTCTCGAATCTGAAAACTTTTTTTCATTCTTTTACTGGAACTGGTACTATTTTCGTTAAAATATCTGAATTTTCGAAAATTGGAAATATTCAACTTTCTTTGTGAAGGGTTGATTCGGGGAAGCTCGGGAAGGTTCTTATGCGGACGCAAGCAATTGTAGAAGTAATTATTCTTACCGCTATCTAAATGTAATTATAACATTTTTTGTGGGTTCAATTAGTATTATATTTCATAACCGTTACCAACAACGCGAAGTACGTGCTGATGTAGCACCACTAGTTATTTTTTGTAAAGAGCAATCGTGTCATCAGCAAAGATAATAGTTCTTTCGTTCTAATAGACAAGGCCTCATCGTTGCCGTGTACAAGGAAGAGGATAAGCCGTAAAATTGAACTCTGAGGGACTCCATGTTCAACTGGCCCACATCAAGAATAGGAAAAGAGGAAAGGTGATAGTTCAGATCCCATGTGATTCATGTGAAAAATTTTGTCCGCCGAAACAAATTGTAAGTAACACTAAAATATCAATAGAGATTCTTTCGAGGAGTTTGTACACCGAGGAATTGAACCGCCCTCAAAAGGTATACCCCAGCTCACCGCTCACCCTTGCAAAAGAAGTCTGCTTATTTTATCTAACGGCAGAGTAGGGCAGCACAAATGGAAATATCAATCATCAAAATGACATGTAAAATTGTTTTATTTATTTATTTATTTATTTATTTATTTATTTATTTATTTATTTATTTATTTATTTATTTATTTATTTATTTATTTATTTATTTATTTATTTATTTATTTATTTATTTATTTATTTATTTATTTATTTATTTATTTATTTGTTTGTTTATTTATTTATTTATTTATTTATTTATTTATTTATTTATTTATTTATTTATTTATTTATTTGTTTGTTTATTTATTTATTTATTTATTTATTTATTTATTTATTTATTTATTTATTTATTTATTTATTTATTTATTTATTTATTTATTTATTATAAATCACAAGAAACCTAAACTGTTTCTCAAAAAATCAAGGCAGGTTTTGAAAGGACACAAAACACCAGGAAGAAATAAATTAGAATCAGGAACCGCAACATATTCAGTTCATTGATGTCACCTTCAAACCGAGAATTCATTCTTTCAGATTCAGTCATTGTTTATCAAACACGTGGGTTATTGCAAAACTGTTGAATAATGCTCTTTTGTCATAGTTGACCCAGGTGGTGCAATACACTGCGGTAACATTCATATAGCTACACACTCATATTGTTCTGTTTTACATTCCTCGTTTACGACTCTAGTATAATTGAACCACATTTTACCAGAAAATCTTTAAAATATATATGTGGGATATACTAAATTATGAGATAAAAACCGTTTATTTTACTCTAATTTCCTGGTTTGTTATTTGGAAATTTTTGATGTCTGTTTCTTAGCTATTGACTCAATTCAAGTAAATGATGTCTTATTTTACGTGGCGAGACTCAGGTCATCAGGACTGTTCTTCCGTCTGACCACGCAAATTTTCCTACGCTCTTTCACTTCACTTCATTATCCAGCGGGAAAAAAAGAAGGTATCACTCGGACAACGAAATATGCGATTTAAATTTTACTCAAAGGCGTCTTTTACTCGCGGTAAATTTACAACGTGGGACAGCCGGTTTTACTTCCCCTCCGGAGCAAGGCGTACGAAGAATACTTTTACCCTTAAAAATCCACGGCTTAGATCAGGTTTGAACATGCAAACTGGGGTATAACAGCCTGATACGCTAACAATTACACCACCGAAGCTGCAAATAATTGTTGAGCCAATGTATAAATGGTTTAGGAGTCAATTATTGCAGACTCGAGTGGTACATTTGTGTCGTTTTTGAACCAAACTTTATTTAACATTTTACCATAACGTTTCGATCTCTAATTTAAGGTGTTTCTTATAAATATAATCAGTATAATCCTATAAATAGAATTCAGTATGTAATATTAAAAGACTTATTAATGATTATTATATCATGATTACGTCTTTAAAAACTCCGCGTCCACCTATGAATAATAAAGGGAGGGGTCAGCCGTTCAATTTGTAATCTAATATTTCACAAAATCTCGATTTCTCAATTTTTAATCTCAAAATTTTCAGAAATATGAGTGGTGAGTTTAGAAATTATTTTCATCAATATTAATTTACAATAATTATTCACAACATCAATTATCCCACACATAAAAACGATTAGATTATAGATTCCTTCACGCAAAGAATATCGAGTAGGTTTTATTCCATTTCAACCCTAGATTCGTCGATAAATATAATAATATTTAATATAGCATTGGTAAACTTTGAGAAATCCACGATTTATTTTCTATTTCCGAAAGATTCATTTAAATTGGTATAAACTTCACTTTTTAAGCAAATAATGTCATTCATTTTATTCAATACTAGCTGACTCGCCGAACTGCGTACCGCCATAACTTTTTTGTTCGTGAATATTTTCGAAAATCGTGAAAGAAATGTTTTACTATTTATGCTCGCCTCGACTTCACACGGATGGTGTACGGTCGCGGACTAAGGAAATGTAACACTTCCGGTAAATTCAAATCAGTCGGATTATCAATATTTCCATATATTTACACGTTTGATGTATCGTGATGATGTGTTTGATATATAGTGATTAACCCGTCAAATTAAAAAGTACCAGAAATGTTACACGTTACGTACTGATGACAAAAAATAAGACAAAATCTTCCGTTTACAATACGATCATGTAATGAAATAAAATTACAATTAAATAATTCGACCATAACCATTGTAATGCCTTGTAATGTACAATAATTTTCGTTTTTCCTTCCGGAGAGAAAACAAATAGTGCCGCTAGTTTTCCGACTCTCGAGCACGCAACGTACAACAGCCTTTGCGAAAAACACGGCAGTTCAAGGTTTATTCCACACATTTGTAACGATTGACCTTGGGATTTATTAATTGTCATTGTGAATTCGATGCGCACTGGAAACTGGACACGTAAATTCAAAAGGAATGTCAGTTGGCATTAGTGGTATTCTTGGAATAAGCTCATCTAAGCCTGTGAACTTTCCTATCATTAAAGTAACTTCAATCAAATTTGTCATAATATTTTTTACACCAAGTCTTGTTCCGTTTCACAATTTTGGCTGATTCAGATTGCGTAACATAATTATCACAGATTTGTGTGGCGGTAATCCCGGCAAATCCAATGAATTTAGGAATTCAGTTGGATAATTGACTACTTCATTTGGATCGGTTATGGAATCGATCGACTTAAATGAATGCATTTGTCCATCAATTTAACTATGAATTTTTATATTTAAATCATATACATTCTTTTTTCGCTGATAACATAGCTTGTTTGTTCAACCAAGCATGGTTTTTATAATTTACACTAATATTTTTAAACATTTTCGATATTAATTCTTCCTTTGACGTTGTGAATTGACAAAACTTTGGTGGAAAGGAAATGAGGCCAGTAGAAGTGTCAACAGGAATTTTCCCATTGCCAATGTCTAATACTGCATTTGAAAACACTTCCGCCGAATGTCATTTTGTAACGCCACTCGCATATTCGTTGTTAACTTGAGATTTTTCACGTATCTCCATAAATTTGATGTCTTCAAGCAAACACTAATTTCATCAGCAGCTGTTGATCTGTGAATGGCTGGCAGCGTTTGACAAAAATCTCCAGCAAGTAGAATCATTGCGCCTCCGAAGTTCTGATTGCTACGCAAATCTCTTAATATTCGATCGAGTGCCTCTACCGCTCGTTTGTGCGCTATCGCACACTCATCCCAAAGTATTAATTTTCAATTTTGTAGCATTTTCGCCATTGCTGATGTTTTGGTAATAGTACACGTTGGTTCATCTATTGTTTGCAAATTCAATGGCAGTTTGATCACAAAATGAGCTAAAATCCACTTTTAACAATGTAGCAGCGCTCCCAGATGATGCTAATGCTAATGCTGTTTTAATGTGTACCCGAATTGTATCTAAAATTAAAGAAACCAAGAATGTTTTACCCGTTCCGCCCGGTATATCAAGTAAAAAATCCTCCATTGCCGACATTTACTGTTTTCATTATTGTATCGTAAGCTGTTTTTTTGCTGCTGTTTTAAGTGTAGAACTTTATTTTGTACGGATTGACTCAAAGCGTTTTTATCGTATTGCCTTTCTCGTTCATATTCACGATTGAATGTATCGTGCATGGGACGTTTAGACACAGGCATTCCTAATTCTAACATCTTGCCGGACATCATCACGCACAAATCCTCTAAAGATATCAATGCCTCATTGTGTATTTCTGCGCATAATTTCAAGTTCGGGATTTGCCGTTGTTGAAGTGCTCGATGCAAAATGTCTTCAGCCATATTGTCTTTGTATTTGTTCAAAAAATTATGTGGGTTCGATGGAAAGCACGTTGAAATTATGATGGCAAAAAGTGATCGAATTTGATGCGAAGTAGACGATATAACAGCATCAGCGAGTGTGTGATGTCAATGAATATCATCCTCTAGTAAATGTAAACGTTGACAGCTTCTCGATATGTTACGCACAATTCACTATTGATCTTTCGGAGAGATTAGAATGAAGTTTGTCCACGAACATTAACTAATAACAAATGCAAATAAAAAATTCGTCATTGCTTGAGTGAACTGTGTAAATGCGTCCCAATGCATCGGTCAGGTAAACCACGTATCCCGGTACAGGCTGTCCTTGTTTCCGATGTTGGGATTTTTTGTTTGAAGCATTCCATGTAAAAATTTGGCATTTCCGAGTAAAGCAATGTTCTTGCAAATAGATTGCTTGCGTATGTCTCGAAGAAACTTGTCAGCGTTGTCGCTGGTGGTCTTTCAGCTCTTTGCGCTACGTTTTCTGCCGTGAAATAAACTCGTGGTCCATTCTCGAGGTGAACAGCTAAATGGACTACGGTGGAATGACGTCCATGTATAAAAGATGAAAATATTTTACAAACCGCCACATTGCTACTATTTTATATTCCCATCCGATATTATGAAAATTCATCGTTTATTTATTTTACGTCAAAAAACAGTTAAAACTGTGTATGACGTGCTATGGGGAAAAGTGACTTCTGTGCACATTTTCAAAATTCTGCGATCCCTACACTAAGTCATATACTACTTGAATTATCGTTGAATTATACTACTTGAATGATCGTTATTATTTGAAACTTCAATACAAAATACAGCCATGTCGTTTCCTTTCGTGACGTACTTGCAAACATATTTAGTCGACTTGACCGAATTGAAGTATTCAAAATTGCAATACGCTTTAAATATCTTGGAAAGCATAAGCGAATACGGAACAATCCAGCTGTTATTGACTACATCCTTATTTTTGACTTGCAACGTTACTGTTCTCTCGTTATCGTCTACAGAGCGACGACGATACAGGGGGTAACCATCATTGCCTGTCATTCACTCACTGACTTTTCATTTTATTAGATTTTAAAAATTTTCTGTTCGATTTTTAAACATTTTCTTTTATACAAACCTTTTCCTGACGATAATGAATACACACACACACACACACAAAGAATTATCAAATTTGGTGCAGTCGTTCAGAAGTTATGCTTACATACATTTCGGCGATTCATTTTTATTTATATAGATTCAACACCTACAAACAATTTATCCTGAATTTAATCTTAGAAAATAGAGTAAATCTCATATTTGCCTTGGGATGTTCAACGAAAGTTTTTCGTGGTTTCTTCGCTCAACACGAGGCGAATGCCGGTGCAGTACTTTAAAAAACGGGCCACGGATCACGCCCGCGACCTTTTTTCCCTCATCCTCGTTTCGTCCTCACCCCTTACTTGCACACACACTACAAGACATATCGGGAAGACCAGTCGGGAGCTTAGAGCTTGTCCCGGCTGGAGCAGTGCCCCTCCGATGGGAGACACCGGGATGGGGAAAACCCGCAAGTCGACGTGTAGTTTGGCGCCGGATCTCACCATCCAGCGAAGAAGAACACACCGTCACCATCGTAATAAAACATACGTTATATTTACGGGTCTAATGACCATATCGTTTGACGCGCCCGGAACCACGATGTAATCGGCCCAAAAAATCTCACACCCCAGGCGCTCGCTCCTGAGCAACGGCGTCTCCCTCTGCCTGCCAGATGGTGCAGGTGGCGGGCGCTCTGCGGCGTCGCTGATCCGCCCGTCAGCTTTCATTGACGCGCTCTTCTGCGAAACCATTGCGGCGGCGGGCATGGCAGTGGCAGTGTCAGTGGCGATGGCAATAGTCGCTGCGCGCAGAACAGTTGCGCACCGACAGCAGCTCTTCCGGGTTCCACAGCTTCTCGTCACGCAGGAGTCGTCCATCTGCGCGGCGCGGGGCGGCGCGGGGCGAGGCGATTGCTGCAGCTCAGATCTGCGAGCGATGTGTCCACAATGCTCCGCTCTAACGAAAGCAGGACAACGAGGTCATGCAAAGATAGTTGTCAACAAGGACAACGCGGCGTTTAAAAATCAGACTCCTTAACATAGAGGCTGAAAAGTAGTAATTATGTTTTTAATTATTATTAATGGTATATTTCAATTAGTTATACTAATTAATTTTGTACTACTGTTAGTTTGAAAAATACTCAACAAAATTCAATTCAAATTCAAAATACACTACAATTGGCTGAGGCTCAAATATGATAACATCTCGGTTCGAAGTTGGTAGATTTATTCAATGTCAGATACAGGCGCTTTCTGTGTTTATACGCACGTTTTTTAAGACTTAAAATCCACGTTTATCAATTTTAAATGTTTCCGTTCACCTCTCTTTAATTATTGTATTCTAAGAGCATAATTACATTTTTTTGCGTGGTTTATCATCGATCGAAGCAAACAATTCATTATATATCATCACGGTCTTTGTGATTTAAAAATTTAATAGGATATATATTATAAGTGACAAAGTTGTCTGAAGGATTGGAGTTTATGTTTTGGGGGTGATAATATTCTATTGGCACTAAGAGGATCTGTAAAAAAATATGAGGCATACATGTGTATTCCCTATATAAATTGATTTGTTGATGGGAGTTTATACATTTGTCATCAGTTAAAATTTCTTTTCAGGACGTCAATTCGTGAAATTTTAATGTTTTAAAATATGTGCAGAACTGAAGAAAATTTTCAATTTTTAGAAGGTTAACGTTAACGTTAACGTTAACACAATTGAGTTTTTGATATTTAATTCATTTATATCGAGATTTTTGGTGGTGTCTATATTTGCTTCTTTATTTCCCGTATTTATGAATAACTAAATTTGAGGGGAATGATGTTTAATGGTCAACCTACACATTTATTATTGAAGCATTAATGTTTTAAGAAACAGTTCTCTTAATTTTTTATTTTTTTTATTTTCAAAGCTGTTCCATTTAAAAGTTCAGAAGTTCGTCTAAGCTAATGAAAATTAATAAATCGCCTTTAAGTTGAAGATAAATATAGAGAAACACTGCATGCACTTCGGCATCCGCGTCGAAGAGTATAAAGTAAGACTAAAAATTGTTTTGCGAGATAAACATAACGGGAGAAAAGTACAGATAATGTTCCCTTCTCTTGTCGATAAAGGATGTTGGAAACACTTACCTATTGTAACGAGATGTATAAAGCACTAAAGAAAAGAAATTGTAACCTTAATTGGATAAAATGCCTGTTCAAAAACATCTCTCAGACCAATTATTTCACATTCAGAGAGCAATTCGTGGAGGCCCCAGAAATAATTTGCTCTCTCTAATTGCAATAGTTCAAGTCTTAATCGCTCTCTATATAAATGTTGCCATTTGACTTCATTTCCATCCCCTTTCAATGCCCGAGTATATCCACAGCCACTTTTTTCCTTAATCAAGATCATATCACAAAGTTTATGAAGTCTATAAGTGGGGTTGAATGACGAAACCGTCTCCTTGACATTATTAAAGAACATCCGTTCATTCATAACATTAATCGATATCGCAGATTCTCCTGTTACTCAGTTTACATTAACTTTACATTAACATTACATGTAACTACATTACAACAGACGTTTCCTGGAATGAAGTACATCCTCGATAACCCGACGCTCGAACATTGATTATCGTGGTTGTAGGGTGGTTTTAGTGTGCGTCATTGGCACCCGGGGAAGGGGAAGGTGCGAACGCGTGTAGTCAGTGCCCCGTACAAAGTACTACTCGGCATTCGCCTGGATGCGGTCAGGGAAAATACTGATCAGGGCAGCCGGTCTAGGAATTCGATTCTCGCAGCCGCCACAAACGCATTGATGTTAAAACATCAAGGAAATTCCTGGCCTTCTGTCGTAAATCGTCGAACCCGCGACCTGCCAATCCCCACAGCGGTCCGCTGGAGCGAGGGCGTTGCCTTTGCACTCGCCGTTGCCGGTGCGTGGAGGAGCTCGTGCGCCAATCACGGCGAGCGAATGGGGAGGAGACGGCATCTGCGGCGTCGATTGCGTGGCGAGTCGTTGGTCGCAGGATGGCGCGCCCTGCGCCAGGAACTAGTGCGCTCGCTGCACATCGCACACTTAATGCAGACTCAATAAAGTGTATAGTGTCCGGGGAGGAAACGTCGACAATTCGAAAATAAGCTCTTAAGACAATTTTAAGCATATTTTGTCTAATAAACTACTTGGATATTATGAATGGCTGAACTACAATAAGTACTCAAACGTTAGTTTGAAAAATACTTTCTAGGCAATTATTTACATTGCAGAAGCATAGAAACACTCCAAAAACATGTAAATGGTTTATTATTTACAAAATAAATTAATATGTTTGTTCAAAAAGAAAAATTAACCCAGAAATAAAAAGGTACCCAATTTACACAATTCGACTACTTTTTTTATTTCTCGGTTAATTTTTCTTTTTGAACAAGTGCTTATAGCAGCGCAGCCACTCAGAATATACAAGTAGTTTATTAGACAAAATTAGCTTAAAATTGTCTTAAGAGCTTATTTTCGAATTTTCGACGTTTCCTGCCCGGACACTATATACTGAAGTGAAGTGTGGTTGCGTGGATGAGTGAGTGAATGTGTTCGTAGTATGTATAGTCTAAGAATGAATGAGGGAGTGAATGACACATATTAAAAGAAAAAAGAAGAAAGAACATTACAATGAACTGTGTGTGTTAGCAAAGCAAATAAAACATCTTATATTACTAGTAAAAAGGTCCCAAGCGGCCATTGTATTAGTTTTAATAATATTTTTAAGTGGTTTATTTAAGATAAGCCCGTCCTGTCTGCAAAATCCTAACCGACTGCAGCGATACATGTATCCATTACGTGAATAAATTCCAGCCTCTCCAGGGTAACTGGAGAGGGAAAATGAAAAACACTAATTGCAACATTTCCACAGCGTCCACAAAGCTCGAGCAACTTCCAGAACATAATTCCCTGAACGCGTTTTACCTGATTTTATCAATAGAAATATATCAGGATCTTCTTTTAAATTATGTTAATGGAATAAAGATGTGACTGAACCCTCAGATGTATTTTTCGGGAAACTCAAAATTTGTCATCTAAAGTTAGAGAATTTTGTAAGAGTTACGTAGCATATTCTTATAACGGAAATATTTCCTACAAATGTTAATTTCTTACAGGCAAATGCCTACACATAGTAAGATATACGTACATGAATTCTCAATAAGTATTCCTGTTTAAGTAAATTTTTAAAAAAATTGTGGAATCGATTTGTATTCGAATTCTTTTTTCGGTTCAGAAGTTAATAAACGTTAGTAGTTAATAGACATCATGAACAATAGTTCCTAGTTAGTAGAATATATTCAGTTATGAACTATCAGAAGTATTTTGATACGTTTTTTAAAGGAAACTAACAATAATAATAATAATAATAATAATAATAATAATAAAAATAATAAGGCCGTAGATAAAAGATATAAAACAAAAAGAACATAAGATATAAAAAAGTTCGAAAATAAGGGTACCATTTGATTGTAATGTGTGTGTGTGTGTGTGTGTGTGTGTGTGTGTGTGTGTGTGTGTGTGTATATATATATATATATATATATATATATATATATATATATATATATTAGTTATTCTCTTGAGAACAATTAAATAAGATAAGTAACTTTCTTCTTCAGAACAACCCTGTATTACAAAAAAATAATTTTGTAATTTTAATATTTCTAATCTAATTAAATATACTATAATTATTGTGATTATTATTATTATTATTATTTGCATATTAACTAATGAGATATTCTTTCAATGAAACTATAACTTCCGCTTTTGTTGGATATGTTCACATGCATACGTTTCGCGTATTAATGGATAGGGCTCTTCAGAGCCAAAAAATATTATTCAGTGTAACGAGATAATCTCTAATTAAATTTGTAATCATAACAAATAATTAATAATTACCCTTCATCTTATATCACTAAAAATTATTGGACTATAATGGGCTGGTTATAGATTTTCATTGTGTACTAGTTTTGTAGTAGTGTAGTAGTTTTTATCACAGAAAAGCAGTATTTTTTATAAAACATGTAAATCCAAT
This sequence comes from Teleogryllus occipitalis, assembly GCA_011170035.1. NCBI lineage: Eukaryota > Metazoa > Arthropoda > Insecta > Orthoptera > Gryllidae > Teleogryllus > Teleogryllus occipitalis. The sequence goes on from BLKR01010265.1 coordinate 30,917, forward strand.
ATTTACATGAAAGTTAAGGACAAGATCAATGTGTAAATGTATATATCAACTACTGACACAATTCAAATTACCCAGTTGTTACACTTTGCAATTCAATTATTTTGAATCTAGCGCTCTATTTGAATTGTAGTTTAAATTACAATTTAAATCGAAAGTTCTCGATTCAAAAGAATTGAATTGTAATATTTTACAACTGTTTGGCAGTTCATTTGAATTGTTTTAGTAGTTGACGTATTCATTAAGACAATAAACTTGTCATTAACATTGAATAATCATAATAACATTGAATCATAATAATTGTAAAATCTTGAATTTAGGTTTTTAATCACAAATCAGTATGATTTATTATTATTGATTATTGATAAAACTACTACTCAATGATAAACTGCAATTAGGGAATTATAGCAAAACTAGAGGCAGGCAGCAGCAAAATTGCTGTTGAATTGAACCGCACAAAATGTTTTTTTTAAAAGGACCACGCACACTGTTCAAGAACAACAAAGAAAATACTCTCATATAACATTGCAATATATTAGATATTTTAACAGAGGCAGTCTTTATGAATACTGCAATATCAGAATACAGGGAAATACGAATGTAGTACAGTAAAGCAGTTCTTTACATACCAAAAATATCAAAAGAGTGTCCGGATACTGTATCGATTCGATACAGCAAAGCAACACCTGAAAAGCAAGTATAATGCAATCGATAACGCAACACCTGAAAAACAAATATTTGATGGAGGGAATCCGCTTCCTTTAAGCTTTGCTGTCGCATGACGTCAGTGTGTCTTAGGGAGTGACGCACTGAGTAAGACAATTCAGTTGGTTCACCTGGTATGAGATTAAGCGAAATAAAACAAATATTTGCGTTTTTCAGCCAAAATGGAAACATTTTCATTGTTTTTGGCTGTGTCCCGAGTTCCTGTGTATCTAAGAAAATCATAGACACATTGCATTTGGTCGGGGGCTGCATAACTTTCGTTCAATTTCTGCGTGTATTCGACATTAGTAATGTAGATCATCTTTAATAATACAAGCTGAACTGTCATAATTGTTTAAAATTATTTATTTATTAGAAACAATTATTCATTTTATTAAATTGTTCTTTTACTTTCTCTATACTTATCACAGAAAAACACAGATATAGAGGAAGTAACTTCAACTTCAAGTAACTTCTCGCAATAGATGGCAAGAAGTTATGTAATGCTGCGCAAAATCAATTCCGAGATTTCAACGAAAATACAGTTTTGGAGTCCCCTGATACCGAAAAAATGTTTTATTTTCAAAACGTCCCTCCGTCCGTTTGTCCAGATGTCTGTCCGGCTGTCTGTGCGGCTGTCTGTCCGGCTGTGTGTCCGGCTGTGAACACCACTAGCGCTTAAACCATACATAGGATTTTTTCCAAAATTGATATATCACGGTCGAACTGACTCGACTCGAGGCCCTGCGGTTTTGAAAAACATTTTTTCAAAATTTGGGGTACTTTACATGAAGCCTCCCGGACATTTTGAATTTTTTTTCAAAACCTGCTCCAATTTTTTTCTTTAAATTTCTTGTAAGAATAGAGTATAATACACTTATAAAGGTGATATAGGTCTGATTTTCACGATTAACACTGAATTTTCGAAAATGGCAAAAATTTGAATTTTTTTCGGTGTCTTCCGTCATCTACAAAATTGAAGATAGAAATTTTTTGAAGATAGAGATAAAGATTTGTGAGTTAAAGTGCCTGAAATGGATTTAAATGAAGTTTTTCGAAAACTCAAAAATTTTCTGTGAATAAGAGCTTCAAATTTCCCATGTACAGTAACGCTTACATGTCATTTTCTTAAAAAAGACGACAAATTTTTCAATGAAAATTGCTGTTTATGGTGAGATTTTACCCTTCTGAAATATCCTTTAAGTAATATTTTGGTTATACTATTAGGAAACTGAAAAATTGAGAAAATGTCAAAAAATGTACTTTGGGCGGCGATAGATGGCAGCTGGAACGAGGATGACGCAAGACCTTAAAGCCAGACCTCACAAAGGAAATTAGAAAACTTTACTATGAGAAAGGCTGTGTCATTATGTAGCACCACTAGTTTAGCTCTAAAGAACCATGTCTAAGAATGGACGAAACTCCTTACCCAGGCAAAATTTCTACAAAACAGGCTGTGAAGACACTCAAATACTAACTTAATATTCTAAATATTTTTTAATTATCTTTTAAGATTCACAAGAATCTTAGGATTTCATATTGGGATTAAAAGAAATACAGTCACTAATTTCAGTCACTAATTCAGTCATTAATTTCATCCGTTTCTTAAATTAATTTATCCTACCTAGTTCGTATATAAAGAGACGTTCTTGCTCTCCCATTGAATGACTGATAAAATATATTAATATTCGTTTGTTATTGTTTACAACCTTTTACAATATTCGAGTTGTCTGTGTTCGTCCTTCCGTGCGTCCATCACTCACGAGTAGCACCACTAGTACCACTCACGAGTTAGACCCCTTCTCGCCCAGCAATCGCGGCAATGAGGTGCCATTCGACGCGTCTCGATCTCCTGATGGGGAACTGGGGATTTGTTTACGGACCCATCCACAAACTTCCGCCTTATAATGCACTGAAACTATGTACTTTTCCGAACAACTCTTCTGAGAGCGTTCGGATTAGGTTCTCGAAAACCCTTTTCTGGAGTGTATAGTAGTGTCTGTAAAAAACATCCAATAAGAAGAGCTGCGAATGCATATTTTTTGAATTTGTTATTATCGCAACACAACACAAGCAACACATCATATCACGCAGCACAAGTTATTTGTTATTATTTAATTCTAATACTTAATAGATAATTTTCCACTACACAGACAGCTGCATGTTTAAATTTTCTTTTTATTCAGAACTTGCATAGTCAACAATTTCAACTCATGAAAATTTTTTTTAAAGCTGTATAAACCATCGGCAGCACTACATTCAGCCAGTTCAGAATAATTTAGATAAAATGTTTGCAATGCATTTTTATGGTAACGAAGACGTATCTCGCAGACCGAAATATGTAACATTCTTGAATATCAGATACTTGAAGTGTTTGCGGATCTCTTCGTTCGTTTCATTTCTTCCAATCCCACTCCATGGGGACTCGGTCTATAGAAAATGGGCAATTTGATTCCCGGGTCACGCGCTGACACTGTACGCAATGTTTCTACTAGGATCAGCGTCAACACGTACTGGATCACGCAACACAAGTGATATATCAGGAAAGAACGCTGCAAGACGTTAATCGTCAAGCTTCCGAGCTCGAATGAAAGAAGTATTATGAGTAGCAAAAACAATGCCGGAACAGATGTGAACGAATACGTAAAATTTGAATAAATATGTGACAGACAGCGGAGTACCATCAGCCCAACTGTATTTCTATGAACGTATGGAGGTATCCATCGGGCGCGTTCATGGCAAACGGCATTGGACATGATCATCTTCGTGGGGTGTGGTTCTTCATTCCAATTTTACAACTACCGCAGCCCAATAAAAGTAAACAGTAGTGTGAGGCCAACCATACACCTTGGATTGATAGAAAACACGCACACCCAAAACGTTGTATGAAAGGAAAGGTTGAATGAATATCTACTTTTGTATGTGTATATTTTTATTCCTATTCTCAAGAAATATCTTGCAATGCCTTTTCGATTGTCCTAATTGTTGTTTAGATGAGCTGTTCGTTAAAATTGTTCTTTCCATTTCTTACAATAAATGATACTTCTGACGTTTTAAGAAAACTTGTCAAATGTCTTGTTAAACTCCTTACTTTCATTGTTGTTTGTACTTAATGATGGAATCATCTGAAGAGGATGATGAATATTGCTAATACTAGTTTCCCTTGTTGCCTACACCAACTGCCAGGATATAGCATGATGCTGAAAATCACGTCTTATTTACACACATTCCATTCCGTTCCATTCCATAGCTTTCTGTTGACGTGGAAGAAAAATAAAAATAATGCTTATCAGAGACGTAAGACGGACCGGTCCAATTCAGGCAACATTCTTTGTTCCAATTAGCCAATTCCTACAAATCTAAGAAACGGATAACCTGCACAACTACTTCAAGACTTCAACATTCGTGAAACTATGCACATTTGGATCCTAATAAAGTATAGTTGTAACGTGTAGCATAAAAGTTGAAATTACTTTCTCCTTCTTCGCATAAAATTTTAATATATACAACACAAAAGGAGCAATGGATCCTACTAAAATGTTGTAACTCTAATACTGCTCATTAAAATGACTGATATTCATAGAAGATTGACTAACAATCCCATTGAAGCGTCCACAAGAATTAAAGCCATCTTGTATTATCAAACTCCTCCTATGCATACTAATACTTATGCGGTCCAACAGACGACGAACCAAATCCCGCAACTTTCTCTCATAGTGAAGACTTCCTCCAACACTGAGCGGCAGTTAGTAAGTTATTACAGCTACCCATCATTTCTCTCAGAAGCCTTAATCCAACCATCCTCAGTAGAAGGAGCGTTAACAAGCGGAGAGCATCTTCCATCTGCCTCCGAAAATACGACGAAGTAATCTCCCGGCGCTGAGAAGGCACTTGTCAGGCGAATGTGCAATCCGCGCGCAGCCCTTCGGCGCCAAGCAGCGCGCAACCGTTGCGCAGCATTTGCGCAGATCCAGCAGGGAGCGCTCGCAACGGCATCTCCTCGTTTCACAACGCTCTCCAGGTCGGCTTTATGTAATACCTCACGCTGACCTTCGGTGTGAACGCGATGGCGGTAAACTGATCGCTGAAAAGGCGAGGAAAATGCGTGCAGGCACGCAAGAAACAGCGCACGCGTGGGGCGACGCAACAAATTGATCGCGAATGAAGTAGGGAAACGGCCCACAGCGATTATTCATCGGTTGATTGATTGACTGATTACTAGTGATTTCGGTCGCGTCAACTGCGAAAGTCATTAGTCCCGTAAGTGTACTGCATGTTTTTGCTGGGGAGGTGGCGGTGATCTTGCCCGTGATAGTGACTCCCTACCGTCAGCTAGCGGGCTTTCCTCAACCAAGTATCCCCCACCAGCGGGGCACAGCCCCAGCCGGGACAAGCTCTAAGCTCCCGACCTGTCTCCCCGCATGTGTGGTAGAGTAGTGTATGTATGTAAGTGTGTGTGTATAGGACAAGGAATGGGGAGGGAAGATCGCGCGCGGTCCGTGGCCCGTTTGGTAGGGCACTGCTGCGGGATTTGTCTGGTATTGGTCGGAGAAATCACGGAAAACTACAGATCAGAGCAGCCGGCCGCTAGAATTCTCCTGCAGACCGCGACAGAACTCCACCCACCCCTCTGGCTAGTGTGAAAATGCTGCCAGCGTCGGGATTCGAACCCCAGGACCTCCCGGTCAGAGGCACTTCAGTTGATGCTCTGAGCATCCTCTCCCGGTGATTAATTATCAAGTGAACTGTTTTGCGTCGACACAACACGATTAGTGTTGTTCCTTAGCCACTAATTCCGTTGCACATTTAGCAAGACTCCCCAGTACTGTGGCAAGATGAAGTGATAATGGAAAATTATTGGGGATGTAATGAAACAAGAATGAAAGTGGAGAAATGTTCATGTGAAACTGGTGACAAACTAGATCAAAAATACTCCAAATGTTATGAAAGGCTGAAATTATAGTAATACTTGGTGAAAATCCGCCGTAAACACGTTTTCACGACCACACATTTCACGTAAAGTGAGTAATCAATCAGCTAGATGGGCATTCAAACCCTAGGGTTTGATCCCAGGCAGGGTGATTGGATTTTCAGGGGATGGGAAATCTATTGTAGCCATGCAGTACTTGCAAAGTTGAAAAAGAGTCGTGGTTCAATGCCCAGAAATATTAATTTTTGGTAGAATTTCCTATCTATTGAAAGTCAATGTTTGTTCAGTAAGAAAATGCTCCAATATGACTGATACATGAGAACTGATTGACGTTTCCTAGTGGCGAATATGAGAGAATTAGAAGTTCGACTGCTCTGTTCTCTTACACAAACTTCTACTGTTTGCCAAGAAAGTCTGTCCGCGCTGGCACTTTGCTGGGAGAATGCAGAAATTATGCTGATAGCACGAGTTGCAGCTTACAACAAAAGAAAACGTACATCGCGTACTAACTACAAACATAACACATGTTTGTGCTGCCCCCTTCACTTGTTTACAAGTGATCTGCTTGGTACCAACATCAATGTAATTTATAATAGGAGGCCCTGACTTGGCTCAGTGCTGAGATACTTTCCTGGCGCACGTTATAAATAACATTAGCTAAGCAGGTCACGGATCGATATTCATCACTAGCTTGCCGTAATTCTCATTCGAGCAGTACCTGGTGAATGGTTGTTTGTATGTGTTAGCCTCTCGCTTTTTATAATAATTTACCAAATTTTTAGCAGGCAACAATTGTTGTCTGCTCACCAAACGAATATACCAATGGGGGAGTAGATCAACGAAGGATCGAAGCGTCGTTTTTACCTTTGTGTTTAGGTAAGGAATCAGTGTTTCATCTTTTATTAACAAAATACCACAAAAACTGAATATACTCGTACCTCGCGGTAACATACCTAAGCTAGTTACCGTGCCCGCTATCTTGTCTTGCTTGATCCAGTGAGTACATGAGAGCGATAATAGGGAAGGTGAATGGTGATGGAGAAATGGTATGATGAGAGGAACGGAAAAAGCGACAACCCCGAGAAAACTTGCCGAAAACAGAGATATATATTCTTTAGAAATTAAAATGAGGTCCGATAAATTATGCATAGCAAGTCTTATGTAAGATTAACCAGCGAAAGCTTGGAAACGTCCCACATTGGCTCTCAATATGTGCCGTGGCATTCCAACCGAAGAACCGTGTGAACAAAAACATATTATCAGATGTATTGAGAAGAATTTCAAGAGATACTGCATGCGTGGGCAATAGTTATTAACAAAATGGCATTTAACGCTAAAGACGAGTTTAGCCCCAAATGCTCATAGATCCATTGCAAATATCTCTTCGGGTCAATTCATCATTCAGACTTATTAAAGAATACACATGACTTAAATTGATGGTATTACTCGAAATTAGCAACACCGGAAGCGACGAGTGTGAAAATACGCTTTACGGTTCGATTGATTGATTAGTGATTCCGGGAGCGTCAACTCATAAGGTCATTAATCCCGTAAGTTAGCGCATGTGTTTTTCTAGGGAGGTAGCAATGATCTTCCCCCGCTGGATGGAGAGTTCCAGCGCCGACTTATATGTCGGCTAGTGGGATTTTTCTCAACCTGGTATCTCTCATCAGCGGGGCACCGCCCCAGATAGCACAACCTCTAAGATCTCGATTGATTTCTTGACATGTGAGGTGGTGTAATGCCTGTAAGTGTAAGTGTGTGTACGTAAGTGGTGAGAATAGGATAAAGAAGGGGAAGGAAAGATCGCACGCTTCCGTGGCCGGTTTGTTAGGGCACTGCTCCGGCATTCGCCTGGTGTTGATTGGAGAAACCAAGGAAAACTACCGATCAGAGCAGCCGCCCTCTAGATTGTCCTCCATGCAGCAGCTGAATTCGACCAAGCTATATAGCTAGTGTCAAAACTCGTGCCGCCGTTGTGACTCGAACCATAGGACCTCCCGAACACAGGCATTGAAGTAGCATCAGTCGGTGCCCTGCGCCACCTAAGACGGTTTTATGGTTCGAGTGTACAGGTTATGGGAAGGTCGCAGTTTTTATCCCGTGAAGGTGCCAGACATTTACTTGATGTTTTTGATTTCAACGTGTTTGTGGCGCTTGCAACAATTGAATTCATTGGACAACTGTGCTGTATCGATTCTCATGGTTTCTCTTATCACATGCAGGCAAATGCGTGAGCATCCTATACACCGGGTCACGGACAGTACACGATTCATTCCGTTCCCATCATCATCATCATCATCATCATCATCATCATCGTATGATCTCCTCAATCCGGACTGAGGCCCCTTGGAGCATTACGTCCCATTCCAACTCACTCCGCCATAACCGGTGTATGCCTTCGAGGAGGTCTTGCGGACCCTGCAACTGAGCAAGACGAACGCTAGATAAAGAACTAATTGCGAATTTTGCAGAAAAACCTACCATAGTTATGCCGGGATATGCGTAAGCGCAAGTTCTCTTCTATCATTTTTTCGTGGGCAATATCCCAGGCTCTTCGTCTGCCTCATAAACCTTCTCTAGATTTATACGAAGCGTTTACAACAGGTCTTTGAGAACGCAGCGCGTTGGTGCAATAGGGCACTGAACGCGAAAGCTGGTACGACGAAAGAAACGTTTCGCGAATGGAGTAGAAGAAACGCCAATGACTCAAGGAAGGTGAAGGATTATTAACGGTAAGATTGAAAAAGTTTTAAGAAGCCACATAGTTTCTCTATACTAAGGATGAGACTATTCATCTGGTAAGTTATAACAGTAGTTCTTTAGAAGTTCTCTCTACTCATTCATTAAATTTAAGTTATCTACAGTGAATATAAAATCAAATTCAAAATAATATTTATATGAATATTAATATCACCTCGACTTCCTAGAAACAATAAATATTATATAAAAACAAGAAAGTCTGTTGTCATTATTTCAAATAAAATAAATTGTTGACGCCTGTTGTACACACTATTATATGGGACAAAACAATATGTAGTACATCAGATCAAAAAGTGAATACGGTAGCAAAAATTCAACAAATTTGGTTTTAATTTGAGCTCATGATAAGCAACATGTAGGAATGAGACATTCCAATCCACAAAGTTCTGAACTTCTCGAACTTTGAAGTAGATAGAAAACACGAACTTCTGAGTGATTTTAGTTTTCTAATTCCAACGAATCCTTTGTAATCCACGTTTTAAATCTCTTTATTCTCCTTGCTCTGCTCTGCTTCCAGGTGCTGTATGAACATGATTGTTTCGTACACGTTAGCTAACATAATATCATTGCACAACGTAATTCATATTTACATTATTATTATTATTATTATTATTATTATTATTATTATTATTATTATTATTATTATTATTATTATTATTATTATTATTATTATTATTACAGCCTTTAAAGATCCCATTGAGAGCCATGTCCTCGTACTCCACGAGGGTGACCTTTGCCTTTGATGCATAAACCTATTTAAATTAACATAAAATGTGCAGTACTTCATTTAATTTCAGTGAAGCCCTTTTTATTATTCTATGGATCCTTCATAATCATTCTTTTTAGGAATATGCTAGCGTTTCATAATTTTTTAACCCACAAGATTATTTGGTATAAAGGATTCTAAAAATTCTGTATTTGAGAGATTAAATGTGCTCAGTAACCTTTTCGGATTCTTGAAAATTTAGATTTTGGTCGATATTTCAATCGAGACACTGCTCTACCTTAGATGAACTGCCCAAATTTCTTTCCGAATAGGATTTCACGATTTAGTGAAATTATGCCTCCTCCGCACTGTAGTAATAGTAAACCCTGTAAACGGCACGGACCACGGCCATGGAGCTACCAAAGAGTCCTGCTCCGTCGGCAAAGACGAGACTCATGCGACAAATAGCTGGAAGTTTTTTCGCTCACAAAGCAGAAATTGAAGTACCTGAAACGGAAACGAACCTGCTGTCCTGCAGCAAGACTATTCCTCTTTGAAGGAGCACCAGCGAAGTCGAAACAAGCATACGAAGACTTGGCGAAAATTTCATGCCGCACAACGCATGAATACAATCATTTGGCCCATGAACGATTCTGCTTCCCTGCAGCAAGCAAGTTACACTTGGAAGGAACACTGGCAAACACGAAAGAAGCATACGTCGAAAGGGCGAAAATTTCGTGACCCATTACGCAGGAATGGAACAACAAGACCCAATTTCCAACCTGCTCTCCTGCAGGAAGCATACAGAACAATCGGCAAAGACGAAAGAAGCATACGTGGACTTGGCGGGTATTTCGCGTCCCAGAACGCAAGAATGGAACCATTTGAAACGAACGAATCCGCTCCCCAGCAGCAAGCGAGCTACAATTGGAAGAGCAACCGTCAAAGACAAAAGAAGCATACGATGACTGGGCCGAAAGTTCGTGTCCCACAACGCAGAAATGCACCAGGAACGAACCCGCAACCTAGCAACAATCCAGCTGCTCTTCGAAGGACAATCTGCAACGACTGCACATGACTGCGGCGTCCCGGCGACGTGTTTGAATCGGGCGGTAAACCAAGACGGCGAAGGAGAGGTCGCAAAGTCTGACACATCCGCCTCCTTTCGACGTCGCGACGCTGAATGCATTCGTCGCGCTTATTCCGGAGGCGAGGCGTGGCGAGGCGTGGCGAGGCGTCCACGGTTCGGAGCTCGAGGCAGGCGGCGCGAGAGAGGATATGCGGCGCCACGGCGCGTCAAACCACGTCGCTCTGCCCGCCGCCCGCCCCACCCCCGCCGCCCTCCGGAAAGGTTAATGTGCTGCTTATGACGGCGCGACATCACAAAGAAGCATGCACACTTCAATGAAGTCGCCCTATAAAAGAACGTTGGAAATGTGGAATAAGAGACATACAAAAACTATATGAAAGCCAGATATGAAGCCATCATGTTTATGACAAGTTGCGTATTTTAAAGATGTCAGGTATGGCTTTTACATTGTCGCACTTCTTTGTTAGTTCCGTCCCTCTCTGACTAAAAGGCACAGTGTATGAGCCACGTGTGTAAGTGTTCATAAAGCTACACAAGTACTGAGAGAGCATGAATATTTTCCTCAATGAAGAAGTCGAGGGAACCGTTGCGTGTTGCGTTCTGCTTTCCAAGGAGAGGGATTTTGTCTTTGTTCACAAGTTGGATTGGTTGGTTGGTTGGTTAGTGATTCCGGGCGCGTCAACAGCTTAGGTCACTAGTCCCGTAAGTGTAGTGTATATTTGCTTCCCTCGGGAGATGGCGGTGATCTTCCCCCGCTGGATGGCAAGATCCGGCGCCGATCTACCGTCGGCTAGCGAGGTTTCCCCCTAACTAGGACTCTCCCACCAGCGGAGCCTCGCCCCAGCCGGGACAAGCTTTAAGCTCCCGACCGGTCTCCCGCAATATGTGGTAGTGTAGTGCATGTTAGTGTGTGTGTAAGGCGAGAGGGTAGGACAAGGAAGAGGAAGGAAAGATCGCGCGCGGTCCGTGGCCCGTTTGTTAGGGTACTGTTCCAGCATTCTTCTGGTGTTGATCGGAGAAACCACGGAAAACTATCGATCAGAGCAGCCGGCCGCTAGAATTCTCCTCCAGACAGCGAATGAATTCGACCTAGCTGAAAAGCTAGGGTAAAAAATCCTGCCGCCGTCAGGACTCGAACCTAGGACCTCCCGGTCAGAGGCGCTGCAGTGACATCAGTTGATACAAGTTGGACTTTTGATATTGTATAAATACTATTTCAGACATTACAGAGGCATGCTTTTAAGTTTCAGAAGTTTACTTTCTAAACCATTATATTCAATTGAGGAATATTTGGATTCTTAGAAGTATCATGTAAATATCACTACAAATCGAATTTATGGTATTTGTTTTCTTAAATCAAAGTTATTGACAAAAACGGTTTCCAAAATAATACACTAATTAATGCTAATTAATGGAAGTTACAACTTCTCTAAAGAAGCACTATCCGATGAGCAGAAAGCAAAAGAGTTGTTTACATATTGTCTCAAAATCACATGTGAATTGTCTGAGAGCAATCAGTTTGCGTGCATGGTTTTGTGATTTCGTAAAAAAAACACCCTATGGGTTTAGTTATGTTCGTCTTGTTCCATAACAGTAAATATCATTTCTAAATAAGTAGGCTTTTGAAAGAGAGAACTCTAGCGACATTGCTTCAAAGCAAAAATCGTGTATGAACTGGAGGTTCTGAACGTGAAACTTTTCAAAAACGGCGAGAAAGATATTTCATCAAGATCGTAAAATCATATACATAATTTTATTTGGCAACAATAGCAAGTTCACGTTCCTTTTTCTGAATAGTCGAAAGAAGTTCCATTAAAATTCTGAACTCATTTTGGACGTTTTAAACTTCTAATAATGTTTAATACTTGTGTTCAAAATGACAAACTTTGAGTAAAAAATGATTCAATCAAATACATAAAGCCAACTGATTGGTAATTATGTCTAGTTATTCTTTATTCTAGTTTACTTGCCTATTTAGAAATTTTTGAGTATTTTTTGTTTGAAACTAGCCTTCAAGATACAAAAATTGTACTTCTTGGAACAAGAATACAAAGCTATTTTTGTCAATATTTGAATTATCAAAGTACTCCTACACCTCGCAAGTACCTCGTGTGATGGACCGTGACCTAGGTGGTACATTTCAAAGTTTAATAAACATTTCTTTTGTTTCCCAATCAGTCTTTGAGTTTGATCTGCCGGTTAAACGGTTGATTTGTAGCATTCGCCGTTTTGTAAGGTTAAGAGATTCGACTAAGAAGTTCATCGACTAAGAAGTTCCTAATCGCTAAACGCCAACTTTTCAAAATTGCAAACATTGTTTTTTTCTTAAATGTAACTTCACACTCTGTGAACGTCTTCTAGTGTTCAGTGGAAAATCTAGTTACCGCATTCAAATTATCGTTCTCTATTTTGTTACGGCAGGAAGTATACTCCAGCGTTTGCCAACTGACGAATGGCGTCGGAGTGCTCCTTCCCCTCCGTGAGAAGGCGTTCGGAGAAGCAGTGCGAGCAAAGGGGGGAGGGAGGCGCGGGCAGACTATACAGAGCTGCGTTTGAAGTACATCAGCTGTTACGGTGTCATCCAATCGGAAGGCTGAACGCCACCATTATGACGTCACTGTAGTGACGTAAAAGGTCACGATTGGACGACACCGTGTGATCAAATGTCAGCTGCAGCAAAGTAAAAACCGCAGTATACTGTCGCAGTGACGAAAGCGTTGACAGTGGGCCACTGCCTGGGTTTCAGGCAGCATGAGAGGGAGATATCTGCGCCCGTTAATTTTCTTTCAATTTAGAAAGAAATCTTTCTTGTTGTAGATACTGGAACAATGGCGAAGTGTTTAGTGTGTTCGAAAGAACTGCAGAATTTTCAAAAGTTCAACCTTCAACCTAGAAGCAAATAGCAGCTTTGCGACCTAGAGAAGTCCGCAAGGTATAAATAATTTCTGAGAATTGATAGGTAGCCTGCACTCATGTGATGAGTTAAGCATTTTGCAGATATAAGATTATAGAAAATATACTAAAAATCACGAGAATTTACACCTTCCTGAAACAAAACTGAATATGAAGTAATAAAGCCTGGGATCCAAATTCTCCCACGTGACCCTTCTCGGGTATCTATTAACATTATTGGATACAATTGTTAACATTATTGTTTCAGGATCAGATTAATTTTTTTATATCGTATTACATTGTATGAAATATCCTAAAATGTTAGAACTGTCTCTCCATAAATGTTATTAGATGAACGGAAGTGAAATTACATTACTGTTTACGATAAACAGTCGGATATCGCTTTAAGTTATGTAATATTTTGTGTTATATTTTAATTTTTAATAATCTTATTGAATACTACACATTCTAAGAAGTAATTACCGTTTTAAAAAACCTAATTATTGATTTTCCAAGCAAATTTCCCCCCCACTTCACTGGAACACTGTGTGCCCGCCGCAGTGCCTTTGCTCCGCGGCTCGGTTTGGAGCAGGAGAGCAGATTTCTGTGACGACACAGAGCATTGAGTTGGCAAGCACTGGTATATTCTTTCACGAAGGACACAGTGAAGAATAAGAGCCCAATTTTGTAACTAATTTGCCCTTGCAAGTAGCTTTTATTTCACCGGTGTAAATATTGGACTATATTACCAATATCAATAATAATATATTACAAATAATATAATATAATGCCATGTATCAATATTATCAATACTAAGGAAAATCATAAAGGGCAGTTTTAGTAACAAGTACCCTAAATAAACACCAACTAGAACAAACGAAAAGGCAACGTAAACATTTTTAGAAAATAAGAATAGAAAATTAGGAACAGAGAACAAAACCTCAAAGAATATTGCAATGTCAATGAATCTAGTTGGTTCCTTACGATATATGAATACGAAAAGTACGAAAATTCATATTCAGTGTCTAGAATGTAGATTAATGGGTTCACACACGGTGTGCTAAAGCAACAATCAGCATTAAGAAAGAAGTATGCATAAATTGCATGGATTAAAACTAATCTTTAAAGATGAAAACATCTTTGAAAGATTTTATTTAATAGGTGGTGCAGTACTTCTTAATTCTTTCTATGTATAGCACTACATGGTGTTTCTATTAATTTCAAAGGTTATAAATTGGTAGCAAATTTTAATTTCAATTATAGACATGATTTTTACTTTCTCGACTTACTGCGTAAGATGAGAAAGTATTGTAATTGTGCGCCGAAAATCAGCAAATTTTCGACAGAAAACCTTTTATTTCCGAGCCCAGGCAACGAAAAAATGTATAAATCTTGTATCTATGTATTAAATAGTTGCCTCTAGTATGTTGTGTGGTTAGGATCCATGTTTTGTGGGTCCTTGATACTGAAAAACCGATTGACGTTACAATGCCTGTCTGTCCCTTTGTCTCCGGTAAACGCTAGCACCTAAACGGTTCAGACGATTTTCTCCAAAATTTGTGTTCTAATGATATGAACAAATTCAATTTAAGTTTTTAATAGATACTTTGACTTTTGAGGATATTTTTTACACAAAGCTTCAACATTTTAAACTTTTCTCAAAAATATCTCTATATTCTTTGATCTAACTTTGTTCTCAGGAAATGGCACGGGTCTAATTTTCGTTGCAATTTCTGAATTTTTGAAAATTTTAAGCGTTAAAAACAATGCGAGAAAATGATTGCTATTGCTTCAGCACTAGTTCAGGTATTTTCTTGATCATTAGAATGAGGTATGAAATTCCTTAAGCAAATTATATTTACTTTTTACTCATACGTTATTGCTTGTTTTTGCTTAGCTATTGCTATTTCAATACGAAGCTCGATATACGCTGCATAACTTAGTGCATCGAAAGGATCGTGGTTCGTGGTGACGAGGGAATTCCTTCATTGAAAGATGGTACTTCATGTTCTCTTATGGAGGGAACTGTGACAGGGAATTATCTTAGAGAAATATGAAAAGACAAACCGAGTTAAATTAACAAATGGTTAATTAGTATTAACTTATAGTAAATAAGTAAACCTAAATCGTTAAAATTAGTTAAAAAATAAAATCTTGTATGTACCACAGGCGTTAACTAGTTCTAATGATCTCAGCCGATAAAACGCCCACGGGTCAAAGGCCCTCGGACTTTTGTCGCCGCACGATCATTAGAACCCTTATAACATATTTGGGTCATAAATAACTATTAAGTTTATGATATTTTCCCAAGAGATATGTAATTTATTTCCACAAATTAAACTACATTATTTTTCTTTACTATGGAGATTAATCTTCATAATTTATGTTCAATAAATACTGTAGATTTTTTCACTTTTTCGCCAGGAGGGATCGTTCAGGGCATCAACCGATGTCACTGTAGTCCCACTGACCGGAAAGTCCTACATCTGAGTCTCGAGGGTGGCAGGATTTTTCGACACTACCTTGTCAGCTAGGACGAATTCGGTCGCTGTCTGGAGGAGAATTCTAGCGGCCAACTGCTCTGACCGGTAGTCTTCCGTGGTTTCTCCGATCAACACCGAGCGAATGCCAGACAAACGGGCCACGGATCTAACCAACCAGCCTAACAAACGGGCCACGGACAGCGCGTGATCTTTCCTACCTCTTCCTTTACCTATCCTCTCCCTTACACACACTTACACTATCATGCACTACACTACCACTCATGCCGGAAAACCGGTCGGGAGCGTAGAACTTGTCCCGGCTGAAGCGCTGCCCCGCAGGTGGGAGATATCTGTTTAGGGATAACCACGCTAGCCGACTGTAGGACGGCGCCGGATCTCGCCATCCAGCGGGGAAGAACACTGCCATCTCCCGAGAGAGAGAGAGAGAGAGAGAGAGAGAGAGAGAAGCTTGCCTTACACTTATGGGACTTATGACGCTATTAGTTGATGCGCTCGGAATCACTAACAATCAATCAATCAATAATTTTACAATTTTTCCACTTGTGCAATTCTTTTTTGATATAACATAAACTATCAGTTTTAATTAGGCAATGTTATCCCCGTTTGAACTTATTGCACACTTTCAGTATTTTCAATTGTTGACCAGAAACAAATTATATATAATATATTTTATTTTGAGTACATAGATTATTAATTTTTTATTTTTGGAAATATTTTCTTTTAAGTGACTCTCCATTGAGAGCATGGTAATAAAAAAAACTATTTCAAATGAAGCGGGTCACTGGCCCCTGTTGATGAATTACCATGCCATATTTTTGAGCACACATTATGATTTTATTAGTTTCTTACAATCAAAAAAGGTATTCCCTCTGATTTCAAAATTCGAGTAATTGCGTTTGGCAATCAGGTTCTTGTAATCAACGCACCACCCTCTGCGGAGCACACTGAACGTCGCCTATAATTGGAAAAGTGCTTCTGCGTGCTCACATTCCTGAAAACGAGCCGTTCAATTACGGCTCATTCTACCATGAAAGTTACACCATGAATGTAACGGAATCTTTAAGAAACGAGTAGTTGAATCACGGAGTGTGCATTTGAGGTTTTGCTTCCTCACCGCGAGTCGGCAGAAGTCGCTTTCGTCCCGAGAAGTTCACTGCCCTGTCTGGCGGGAACTGGGGAGTCAAAGGCGTGAGTGCTCACGATAAGGGGATCCGGTGGGCGGTACGAGATTTCGGTGAAGGCCAAATTTCCGAGTCCCACGGTTGGTACGATTTTTCTTTCACTGTTACAGTACTGCAATAAATTAATCTATCAGAAGAAGCGAAACTTTAACATTATTTGAGGGTGAAAATTCAAATTTCTACATTTGAGAGATTTAGAAGAGAATGAAAATTTCTTTTAAGGTATAAAGTTAATTGTACGGGTTAAAAGTAAGTATTGTCACTCCTTTCTTTGATACTAAAATCTGACAAAGTTACTTCTCTCTTCTAGGCGAGCAATCATAGCTATTTTTTGTCATTGGATCTTGGTAAATACCAATTGCCATAGTCTGTGTATAACAGTGTCCCGTGCATTTTATTATTTCAAATAATAATACCCTAGATTTTTCAAAATTACCAAATCGTAATGTATTTCGAAAAATATTGTAATATTTTATTTTTTAATTTTGTGGTTCCCTTTCCTCATTACAAACACAGATTTATTTTAGTTTGTAAGACGAAATACCAAGAACTTTCATTTTAGAAAAAACAAAATTGACAATGATTTTTTTTGCTGTATACTCAATTTACTTTCCGTTTTACCTACAGTCATTGTGAAAGCTTTGTGCAATATCTTAATTAACAGTAAGGAACCTATAAAGGCTACATTCTTTGTAAATGAAGTTTTGCTCTCACGTACACTCCCTATAAACAAAATTATGTAATATTTCAAGGACCAGTGTCGATCACACACGTGTCCATATTACCAAAAAAATCTTCTTTCTCCTATATTCAGTATACGACTTTATCGTGTGCTTATTGAGTCAAAATCCACGTTTTACCTGGCCTCAAAAACTTTTTTTTAACTTCTGTCCATCATCTTAACATCTGTCCGTCCGCCTTTCTGCGCCACATAAACGCTTAAACCTCTGTATTTTTGCAAAAATCTATATTCCGCAATTAATATGGCTGATAAGATGGCCCCTTTAATTTGAAACGGACCTTTTAATTTTGTCGGTACTTTATATGTAACCCTTAGAACATATTCAAAATTTCTTGGCTTTGGTCACCACAAATTTCACTTGGATCGGACGTGGATAAACCCCGAGTTCCAGTGCTGGAAGGCGAGTAGACAACCCAGTATGCTAAAGGTTGTATTGGACATTCTGCGTATCTTCCTTCTGCGTGCCTTGAGAAGCATTCGTTTGAAGACAAAAAAGAGAATTCACGTTGTTTAGAGTATTTTATGCTATTTCTTAAATTTGTGCAGTGTTTACGCTTTGAGTATTGCCGTTTCTGATATTTGTATGAATTGCATGTGACATTCTTTTTATGTGCTATCTTCTTTGCAATGTCTTTATTGTTCCCAGTTTCTCAATTCCAGTGTGATCTTCAGGACATCGGTGAATATACCTCAGGGGTCCGTAGGTGCCAGTGATCAGAAAACAGAGAGAGGGACATGGAAATAGTATGCCATTGAGGTGTACTCAAAAACCGTACTGAAATTTCAATGCATCGATGTCTTTCATATCAATTGTGATGTCAACTATTGAGTCAAATATTTCCAAACATTGAGCAAAACTTGGGTTCTTTTTTAGTAGTGTTCAAGACAAAAGGTAGTACATTTTTGTATAAGGGCAAGCAAATCTTTGTGTAAAATCACTTTGTTGAAATAGGCTGTTCGTTTTCTATTAAAATAACCAACGCATTTTTGGTCATTAGTAGTATGAAAAAAGAACGTATGCAAAAAACACGTTTTGAGATATAGGCTTGTGAAATAAAAATAATTCCTAATGCATTGATCTCAAGGAAATTCAAAAATATTTCATAATGTAATATTTTATCATTACAGTTGTTATTCTTTCATGCCACTGTTTTTAATCAAGAAGGAATAGTAAATCAAACTCTTTGTTCAGTATGTCCAGAAGTGTTTTGTTGCTTCTTCAACAATGGTTACGTATCTCGACTTTTGAACTTCCTAACTTGTGATAATTGTAAAACCATGGGAGAATAGCAAATAAAATAAGTCGATAGTAAATCAACTGTGCATAATGCATACATTTTTTTTCTTTCTCGCTACCGCTTACGCAGTATAGAGAAAGTCATGTAATACTGCGCGAAAAAACGGTGAATTTTCGGCAGAAAAACTTTTATTACAGGGCCCTGGTAACGAAAAAGTAGATAAATCCAGTTGCTAAATTTCGAAAAAAATCCTCTAACACGTGGTGTAGTGAGAAGCAAAGTTTTGTGCGTTCTTGATGCCGAAAAATGATTGACGGCAAAACTTCTGATCGTTCGCCTATCCATCTGTGAGCAACGTTAGCGGCTAAATCGTTCTGCCGACTTTGTCAAAAATTAATATTCCCCAATCAATGCGGCTGATGTCGCGGCCCCTTGAATTTGAAACCGATATTTTAATTTTGGGAGGTGCTTTACATGAAGCCAATGGAACATTTTCCAAATTTTCAAAAAATGGCTCCAACGTTTTTGATTAAATTTTGTTTTTAGATAGTGTGAAGGACGTTCAAGAGAATGGTGCAGGTCTCATATTCGTTAAACACCTTTATGTTTTGAAAATTTCAAAAGTTCAAAAAAAGTTCGGAGTCATCTTACAACTAAATTATTAAAGATATTCCCTTAATGAAATCTATTCCGTTAAGATAGATTTTGAAATAACATCATGCACAATTTTTCGAAAATTTGGGTACTTTTCGCGTATTTGTGCGTGAAAATACGGGCGAGAAAGTACGTGCTGTTTTATCACCACTAGATATTTTTATGCTAAAGGTAATCACTCAACATTTACACACTCTTCATGTGCTTGGAAGTTGTTCAGATGAGCGTGTGCTGTCATGTGAATTCTGACAGCCATGAATGTCTGTTGTTAAGACATGAGACCTGATACGACATGGATGTCTCGGTTCAACTGCAAGGTTTCAATGTTAAATTATTGTGATTATTTTACAAGTACATCCTGGTTTTGGTATCATTGTACAATAGTTTGAAACATTTTTCTCTAACGTCGATGACTTTCCATAGATTTTCACTTTTCAAGGACAGAAACGTAAACCCAGGCTTCATCTGTACGATAATACGTTTGTTTTCCCAATTCTTTCAAAATTGTTTTATGACCAGTGACTCACCAAGGATTTTTCTCTGGGAAGGGGGGTACAGGTATATTGTCCACTCGAATTGATATTTTCTTATAAATCTGTATATACTCGGTATATAAGATATTGTTTTATTTCTTGACCTTTAATTAATATTTAGGACGTAAACAATTGATATATTATTAAAAATATATTCCGGGCAGAATAGCCGTGGTTTATCGAAACATTTTTTGTGCCCAAACGTTTAGTCTGCTACTGCGGCAGACATCTTCAGAGGACGCAGTGTCTTTTCATTCAGCTCATTGGTGACTGGTAAACATTTCTTCTTTGTTAACGCCGCCGGGGCACTAGTGATCCGCTGGGAGGCTATACCACGATAGACCATGGCTATCCAGCCCGGAAAGTATTTTTAACGGTATATTCAGCCGTGAAATCCTACATTGTTTTATTAATTGATATATTAAATGACTTTCATTAGTTAATATAATTAATATAATCTGTGATGCACTGTTTTCTATAATATTCAACAAATATTAATAATTGATGATTAATTGACTTTTTCTTCGACTTTCATTTCATTTCCCTTTTTGCGCATGTTTAATTGTAGTGGGTACGTAAATAAGTCGCTCTATCACTATTTCTTTTGTCACTGTTTTAACTTACTATTAAGGTTTTATCTTTGATACTTATAGAGAAAAGAAAACAATAGAATATTCTACAAGTCGTTATAAATTAGAGGAATTGTGTATTAGTCAGAACATTTAATCATTCCATCATATTAGCGAGAAGCTAATTTTAAGTACCAATATTCATTATAAATTGCGTGAAAATACACCTTTTATCCATATCATGTTCAACACTCCGACGCCAGTTTACAAAGAAATATTAATTCATTAGGGGGTTCTCAAGTCGTCAAATTAAGTTTCCTGCGAAATTACTTAAATTATTCCGAGTCCCTCATCGAAGAAAATCTCCGACAAAGTCGTTCATACTTTATTGCATAGAATTAATTTATTACACACCAATTAAAAGAGTGTCTCAATTATCACATAAGATTGGACATTCTGTAGTTTAACTACAAAATAGCTTGAGCGACGTCGCTCTCAGTAAAATGAACGTCAACTCGGAAGCTGAGTGCGTACCTGCACGTCTTCCGGGAACCCATGACGTAATGGAGTTCCTCTTCCGGGTGTAACTTACGTTCGATCTCTGGCGAATTCACGTTGATTTTATGGTGAAAAAAGTGAAATGTTTCCAGGAATTCTTCGGGTTCTTCCGATTCCCATGCCTCAGCGTCATCATTCGCTTCATCGCCTCGCTATCGCTATCGTTATCGCTATATATACTCTTAAATCATCACTCAAAGTCTTCGATTGTCTTGGTAGCAGAGGGGTCCCTTACGCCCGAATAAACAAAATAAATGTAATTTTCCTGAGTTCGTGTCATTTACATGCATTGAAGTCACCACCATTCCCAACAATATCCGACTTGCCCGAAATCGAAACCTTATGTCGTAATTTCGCGCGGAATGCAGATGAGTTGCAAAGGAAATCCGGACGACCCACTTACCATTCTGAGAAGGAAGTTGCCCGCGCTGGTGCGGGTCTTCCCCCGTTGCGCCGCACATTCCTGTGGTTCATCTCGGATTCTGTGCGGCTTGTTCCAGGGGCCGTTACTAGCCGTAATAAACAAGAGACGTGGTCATCACGTAGTTTCATAGTCACTAGTTTTTCTGAGCTCCGAGGAGCAAATTGTGCGCCCGAAAGATACAAAGAATACGTAAACAATGTCCTTTCGTTATGGCACAACGCCAGTCAATTTGCGATTCTCATTGCTGACTTTTTCCATGTGTGAGCTGTGTCATTTCGTTCCGGATGAAACAATAGTCGCAAACTTCCACGCAAACATTCTACGAAGCAAGCAAACCTGCTAATTGAGGGAACCCTATATCCAACGCTATGCATACAGGAAGAACCAAGGACAAGATGGCCGGCTGGCAGGCACTAGGTAGGACGGGGGACAACTTGAGTCATTGACCTCCCGACGCTCCGAGTCTGTCCGAAGCGTTCCGAGGAGCGACGCGGCCGCTCCGCCGGGGCCTCTGCACGGCGCGGAGGAGCGGGGCGGGGCGGGCCAAGAGGCGGGGAGCAGCAGGCGAGGCGGCGCGGGGCCCCAAGCGAGCGGCGGGGAAGCCAGCCCGCCGGCCTCACACCGCCACGCCGCGCCGCCACCGACGCTACAACCGCGGCCGCGGTGCTGTGAAGCCACGCCGCCGACCAGCCCCTTCCCTCCTTCCGCTGACCCTTCCCTCCGTTGAAAATCTTTCGCTTCTATTTCCTTTGACACGGTTCTCATCTATCTGTCATTCTTTCCACTTTTCATATGCACCGCCTGACGTGAAAGGAAATATCAAGCAGCGAATCATTTAGGCAGCACCAATGAGAAATGAAGCTCAGCGATGAGCAGTGATTGTGAAACAACAGCATAGCAATATCTTGGGAAGAAGTCACTGAGAGTCGGTGCTATAGCATAGTGAATACCAGAATCTCCTTGGGCAATCAATGTACAATTATTAATTTTTTCTTTATAGTGATAATATAACCCCTTCAATTTTTTTGAAATGAAAGTAAAACAGCTGTTTTAAATTATTAATATATTTTAAGTTCCTTAGGAAAGCTTCTCAAATTAATTTCTGAATTAAACTTTAAATCACAATGAATTTCTGTTTCTCACTTGATCAAATCTTTTCTTCAGAAGATATTACTGCACGTTCAGGAAAGTACGTATGTACAGTCAGTACTACAAATAGGGATCAAATAATGATAGATGCAACATTCACATTAAAAGTGAATGATCCATTCACGAGTGAAAACATTACACAAAATAATGTTCATAATTGTCCCTCGCTTGCTATTGCAATCAATGACTAATTTGTTTCTAGGATTTCTCAAAACAATCAATTTTTGTTGACTCATTAATATCCACGAGTAATAGCAAAGAAATGTTTTGGTCATTGACAGAGGCACACCCAAGTGTGTGTGTGCGTGTTTGTGTGTGTGTGTTTGTGTGTGTGTGTGTGTGTGTGTGTGTGTGTGTGCGCGCGCGTTACTGGGTGGGTGGGGGAACTCATGGAGCTTTAGGCCCCCTTCAGAAGCCGATGCCACGTATCCACAAAAATATAGTTTTTATTAACATTCAATGTAACGAAAGTCATTCCATTTTTTAAAGGAATACGAAAAAATAACTATAAAGGAACAAATAAAAATAAATTTTTAATTCTGCATAAATGAATTTTTATAACAAAACACCGAGTACTACTGCTACATTCTCTCCCAGAGAAAAATCCTTGTTGTCCCACTGGCTAATGGTAGCATGGTAGTTCAGTCATTAGTTTTACATTTTATTGGCTTTCTTGTGTACCCTTTGGACGATTTCCATGTCTAGTTCTACGCATGTACGTTAATACATGCTCATTATTCAGGTATATGAGAGACATAATGGGTTTCTAAATTAACGAAAACAAATCGGTTGAAATTGCACAGATCAGTTCAAATTTTAAGTTCGTAAATTTATAAAAAACTAATTTATAACTACTAAACATTGTAAACATGTTTGATATCACATGTAGGTACATGTTAGTACTACATGTATTGTATTGTAAATGTGATTCTTAGGCAAGTTGTCATGCTTTGATAAAAATATCTCTATATCACTTAAGAAATGTACCAGAAAGAAGTGAATATAATAATAGTAAGAGCGGTAGCACGTCACTGTCGATAATAATAATAATAATAATAATAATAATAATAATAATAATAATAATAATAATAATAATAATAATAATAATGAAATACAATTGTCAGGTGACCATCAGTTGGGAGCTGTCTTCCAAAAAGACTTCTGGTCCTGAGACTGATGTCCGTCGCCTATCGTGCTCATCTTCGACTTGCCTTCTGCTCGTTGCGGCTCGCCACAGACCCGTTCTGTTGCGACCATTCCTGCCGGCAACCAGTCCTGCCGCCGGCAAACTGCCACCACGCAGCCTTATCGACAACCAGTCTCACCGGAAACGCTCTTCTCGCTAATCAGAATGCCGGCTAGGCCTCCGAGGACCACCCTAGCAACAGGAGATCTTGTAATAAGAAATGGACGTCATGCTATTGTACTTTCAATCGCAAGTACTATATCGTTTGCCACATAACGAGAATGATCGGGGCTGTGATGTAACGTAAAATGCGACAACGGGGCTGTGATGTAACGAAAATGTGTGTGTGTATGTGTGTGTGTGTGTGTGTGTGTGATGTGTGGAGAATAACCTGTGGAGAATAACTTGGAGAATAACTATGGAAGCTAAGTGAACGGGATGGCCGATAGCTGCCAATATACTTGTTCTTATTGGCGCTTCGTAATACTGATGGACTTATATTTAATTATAATATACATATCAGATAATGAAAAAATCTGTAAGTTAAGTGGAACAGAAGGCAGAGTATAAAAAATAAGTACAACAAAGCGATACCGGAATATGAATAGAAAACATTGGTCATGAGTACTTAAACACTCCTAGAATACCTACAGATATAATTGTTCGTTCTTGTTAAGATGTCTTTTGGACAAATATTTCTTTTAATGCAGCATTGAAATGAAACACTTAAATCGAATAACCATGACGACTCTACTTTCGGTTACGGTTTCCTATTTACCTACTATTGAAAGAAAATTCGCATACAGAATATGTTTGCTCCTTGCACCTCATGGTAAAGAAAGAAAATTTCAAATATGATATCGGTTTCTTGAGCATGTCCTACATTTCCTTTCATAAATTTCAAACTGAAACAGCAGAAGGCTTTTAGAATAACCCACCACAGCAGATGACTCGCTGGTATTACTCTAAGTACAAAATATTTTAAAATTATGAAAATAAAATTGCAATTACGAAGAAAACAAATTGTCTAATTTTGTAGACCTAATTCTAGTTTAAAGAACTCGTTCAGGATGTTTCATTCCATATTTTAGACATTTACCCCACATAAATTCGGCCCCTACTAATCATTATTATTTCTCTGTAAATGCCTCTTCATCAGTTTTCGTCTTCCAGCCTCGCCCTCCAATCAGAAGCCATTCACTTTTTCCGCTATGTTTCCGCTTTTTCCGCCTGTTGTTTTTATCCTTCATCTGCGCATTATTTCCTTCTTCGGTTTTTTCCTTATCGCGACTGGTACTTCTCTGTCTGTTTTAATCCAGTGGTGCGCAGTCATTCCGCGCCTAACCCTGTCCTTGCATGCAACCCCCTGTCATCTCTTTGCATGTCATGTCCAGACCACCCCAGCTTTCTGACGGTCCAACACTGCGCCTTCTTGTAGCGTCACCAGTGGAAGCGCATGTCACCGTGCGACGCATGCGCCGTTGGGGCTTCGTGTTCGCGAGCGCACGCGGCGCCGCGCGGCAGACCCTCTGGGAAACGGTCGGCGGAAACAGCGGCTGCGCGGGGCGGGCGGGGCGGGGCGGGATGTGTTGGGGAGGGGATCCGAGGGGACGTGCGGCGCGGCGGTCGCTCCTTCGTCCACGCCGCGACGGCGACGGCTGCCCCGCCGAAGGCGACGTGTGGCGCGGACAGTGAGGTGGGGAGGGCTGGGCCAGCGGATGCAGCAGTTGGGCGGGGTGAGGTGGGGTAGGGGGGGCGAAGGTGGGGCATGGGGTGAGGTGAGGCGGGGACTGGGATGGGGGGGCGGGGCAGGGCGGTGCGGGCAGGGCGGGGCGGGGCGGGACGGGACGAAACGAGACGAGACGAGACGGGACGGGATGGGGCGGGCCGGGCCGTGGCGGGTCGAGGCGGGGCGGGCCGGGCCGGGCCATGGGGGGCGGGGCGGGGCTGGGCGGAGCGGGGCGAAACGAGACGAGACGAGACGGGGGACGGGACGAGATGGGGCGGGCCGGGCCGTAGCGGGGGGGGCGGGGCAGGGCGGGGCGGGCAGAGGCTTCTGTCGGCCGGACGATATGACGCAAGGAGACCGCGCGCGGCGACCGTCGCAACCGCGGTCGAGTTCAATGCCGCCGCCACCGCCACACTTTTCTCCGCCGCCACCGCCGCCGTCTCCGCCATTCGTCATCGTCACTGGTCCGCGACCGCCAACGCCACCACCATTACGAACGACAGCGCCGTCGCGCCGACCGCCAAACCCCCACCATGGCCGGTGGTTCAACGCTCCCCACTAGTGATACTGTATCGTTCGCGGCGGCCCCCGCAAACAGCGCCGGCGACTTTCGTCGCTTACTGCGTATGACCGCGAACCGCCGTTCCATGTTCCATAAGGTCCCCGAGAACGCTGACGAAACCGCATTGCGACCGAGCACCCACGTTCGGAATTGATGAAACGGAACCATGTCTGCCACTTTTTGCGGTAGCTTCTTTGAAGGTGGAAATTAAAATTTTTCAGTTTCCTCGCTTTGTACAGCCCTGCAAAGCATGTTCTTTTGTTTCAGACCGTGACACCGGAACAATTTAAAAATGGCTGCCATGCGGTGCAAGAGAGAGGGAGAGAGGAAAAGTTCAAGAGAAAGGATTTCAAGTGGAAGGCTTGGTCGGCCAAGCCAGACTTCAACAAAGACGCTCAATGTCAATGTCGCCTGCGCGACGCGGCGAGCGAGGGTCGGGTCCTTCCGAAATATTTGGATGGAGCGGCGAAGAGGGGGCGGGGCTGTCCGGACGACGCGTCTCTAGAAGGTCTCTGTGAACGAAAGGGAAGGACGAGAGGAAAAAGTAGTAGGAGCAGCCCGTGGAAAGGTGTCCGAGATTCTACGGAAGTGCTCCACACGGACGACGTGAAAATGATGCAAGAGATTGTGTTGCCCTCCTTGCTGGTGCAATGGACGTTTTAATGGGAACTCGACAAAAGTCAAATTAACGAACAAACACATTTTCCAAGTAATAACTAAAAATAAATATGTTTATACAATAATTTATTAAAAGCCGCCTCTCCAGGGTACTCGAAGTCGATGAGGGGGGAAAGCCATAAACGCCTCCGTCCGAGCAGTTATGGGTTCGAGTACCAAAGTATGCCCCATAACAGTGAGCCCCGCTGGTGGGAGAGTCCTGGTCAGGGGGAAACCCCGCTAGCCGACGGTAGGTCGGCGCCGGATCTCGCCATCCACCAGGGGAAGACCACCGCCATTTCCAGAGGGAAAACATGCACTACACTTACGGACTAATGACCTACGCTGTTGACGCGCCCGGAACCAACCAACCAACCAATCGAATACCGCCGTAGACATGTGAATGTATGGTTTCACCTCTTACAATAACCCATCATCATCATCATCATCAGGCGTTGTCATCAACTAATCCTTTTGTTTATCAGCTGTTGCTCCTTGCCCTCACTGTTTTTTACACCCTAGCGTCCCTTGACTCTAGTCTCCCCTCCGTAACTCCTCAGTGTCTCGTAAGCTAATTGCGGCCGAGCACTTACTCCTGCCGCTTGTGACTCATAAGCCCGGGGCGGCGCTTGAATCCTTTTATATTTAGGGAGGTTTGGTGGCGGCCAGATGGCGGTCACGTTGGGGCCCTTAAGCTCAATACGGAGCTTGCTCCCTCTTGTTCGCAGGCAGTCACATTCATACACAATTCCGGCCCGGAGAGGTCTGGGAATGAGATATACATGGTGGGGTGCCCCACCATACCACAATACTAAAACAAACATCCATGCCCAGACGGATTCGAACCCGAAGACCTCACAGCTCGCGACTACTGCCGTAATCACTCCGCTGCGGGTCTCTGCTCTATTATAATGAACCTTTCATCTTCAACGAATTACCTTTACGGGTAACAACTACAGATTGAATCATGGAGACTGCTCTGTAAGACGCCCGTCTTCGATGTTGACGTATTTATGCAAGAGAAAACGATTTACCGCGTACAAAATATGCTAAATGGTAATATACGGCATTGGTACTTTTAAAACTTCATTTATTATCCCATTAATAATCCCGCCTCTTCTCCCAAACATGTTTGGTTCCTTAGTTTAAGTTCCTTAGTTTGGGATTTCGGTATTATTAACGATTTGTTGTTTTTTCTCTTGGATATCTATAAAATCATAGCTTTTAATTATCGAAATGGAAGTTTCAAAATGTCAAAGTAAAATGTTAATTCAAAGAATTGGTTTCAGAAATAACACTAGGCTTCCAATCACAGAGCTAGAGTGGAGTACGAACAATCCCGGGTGGGGTTGCAGAATCGAATTTCGCGTAAAGCACAAATTGTTTGTTTGTGGCTGTTGTGAGGTGTGAAAAGCAAAACAGAGATTTCTACATCCAATTGTTTAATACCTCAATGGATACTAATGTTTTAGAAAAATCAGGCGATCTTTGGTACTGTGTTGCTTATGATTCGAAAAGAATCAGGAATTCCTAGAGGCTAATATTACATCAAACTCTATGTGCACAAGAAATGCGACACATCTAAAATATTGTCATATTGAAGAAGAACGGTTCTTAATTCTATTAATAATGTGAATTTAAATTTACCAATATGTATGCACAGCTTTCCAAATGTCTTCGTTCATGAAAATTTTACAATACAATAAGCTATAAACACAATTATTGTCGAAAACTTTAACCACGTGCCTTTGACAGTCACTTACTAATGCCATTCTGATAACTGGAGAACACCAAAGACGGGTAAATTGCAAAATAATTGAAAGAAAAATCGGAGGAAAAATCGAAGGAAAAATCGGCGCCCAGGATAATGACCGTTGACCCTGCGAGTATAAGATAGTAACTCACACGCCCTGGTATCGCGAGAAATCACTTGTTATCTCGAATGACTTAAATTCTTTTATTCTTCTAAATAGTCTGGTTTTTCCTCCTTGGAAAAACAGAAGGTAATTATTAACTTCCGAAATAATTAATAAACAAAGTCTTTACATATTCAAATCACTATGAATATATCAGTAGATAACTTAGTGTAGATAAATGGTTGAAGTTGTCATTTTTCATATCATGTTCTTGTATATTTCGAAACACTGTTCCTACGTAAACGTTATCTGCGCAGTAAACACGTCACAAATTTCTGACAATGTTGACGTGAGGGCACCACCGCTGTTTCTTTCCGTATATTTGCCTAAATGAAGGAGAAAAGCGACCCGCTTCATTACAACTAATGATGAATTAATGAGAAAAACAGTATTATCTTTTGGAGCTCCAAGAGACTTTAAACATAGTTAACTGTAAAATGAGTATTTGAATACATCCTGGATGCACATTGTCCTATTATTGTGAAATTCAACAATTCGGCACTAAAGCAAAGGAGGTTGAATTTGCAAGTAGATAAAGTAAGTGAAATTACATGAGAACTTTTGTGAAAATTGCGTCTATTAGTGAACGTGGCGTCTTGCACAAAAATACAGGGGCGATAGAGAGTAGTAAAAATGTCTACGTAAATGCTAGTCTTTTTGTACCACTTGGGTCTCGGATGGCGTACAGGAAAACAGCGGCGTCGAATAATCTCGAAGGTTGAAGATTTGCACAGTTCCCTACTCTAAAACTGTGCCACAGCGAATGTTTGTTTCCATTATATAACGCGTATCGTCTTCCGCTCTAGACTTCCCCGTTTCAAATACATTTGCTATTCCACATGGCATTTGTGTGTTTCGTCTATAGATGAAACACACATTTGCCATGTGGAATAGCAAGTAAGACATTAGCCCATTTCCAAAAAATCACTTATTCATTCGTAATGGAAATGTACCTCGGAACTACTTAATTCACTAGAAGAAGGTGTTAATCGACAACGGTGTTCTAGAAAGTATACCGTGTGACATTCATATTCAGAAGAGGGGTCAAGACCGCAGATCGTCAGAGCTACTCTCACTAGTAAGAACCGTTACCGAAGTCAGATGAATATGCTAACGACAAAACTTCCGTGTATGGTTCGTTGTTTTGGTAGGAGATTCTTGAAGACATTAAAATTCACTGTGATGACGAAATATTCTCTTCCACTTATGAAACATTTTATTTCTGGAAAGATCGCGGCACATCACTCTTACTGGCATACATCCAAACGTTTTTACTACATTTGCGTTTCATAAAAAATTGTGCTAACAAACAATTACTTAAAATCATAATCTTTTTTTGTAAAAATGAACTCGGAGAGGCTTCTTAATAAGGATTATTGGTTCGCGTTCTACGTACAGGATGCAAGTTTTCATTGTGAATAAATAATTAATAGAAATAAATGATAAACCCATCATCCAGTCATTAATATCGTCATATTATATGATCCACCAGTGGTGGGTCTGTATTATTTGCACGATCGTAATGATAATTTGTCATTTTGTTGTATTGAAATAAGTTATTTCCATATAATTAAAGACTAATCATTTCAAAAAACCATTGCATGGATTTAAAATATTAATTATCACAATTTACGGATACAGCACGATTTCAGGTTGTCTAGTTCACTACTTGTATTAAATACTGTAATGAGTTTTGTTATTTTAATTATTCCCCTTTTATTTTTGCAATATTCTTAATTATGTTGGAAAACACAAGATGGGATGTTTGGTGTTCAGTTTTATTTTTGATAAAAAAATTATTTAAAGATATAAAAAATAACATTTTTCATTACCTTCCATGTTGTAACTGAGATGTGGTATTAAACCTAGGAAAGGTACCTTTATTATACGCTTTTTTGAAAACACAGAAAACAGCATATAAAGAAGAATCGGGATGAATTGAATTTCATCAATGCCCGAGGAAAACTGATTTAGAACAGAGGAACTATAAAGCTCATTATTTCAGAAAAGCAATTCGGATTTTCTGCCAGGAAAGATTCGAAAATTTGGAAATTTAGTATTGTGCAATCTCACGAACCGTATATTACATATTAACTATACTAAATTGGAAAATAAAACGCATGCAAAGAAACCAATCTCAGCAATCTGAGAAAGAAAAGTGGAATTGAAGGAGGAAGAGTTGAAGACCCTAGAGTAGGATGGAATCCCCAGAGGTTTGGTCCAAACTCTAGGTCTAGGGTGATATTCCACCAGATATTGTAAGGAAACACATTTTTTGTAGATATTCCTCTGAAATGGTTGTGAGGTACAGAACGTATTGTAAAAGAGCGAAAAAGGGATCCACAGACAATGGCGGGCGAACCCAATCGGCCACTACAGGTGGAAGCAGAGAAAAACTCAACGCGGCCGAGAAGGCTGGAGCAGAGTACCTCCATAAAACATTTATGCCGAGCCGACAAGCCGAACGTATTTATAAACCATAAAAAATTAAGGCGGAAAATATTTCTACCCCTAGCGCCTCCGCTTTTCGGAGGGCTTTCAACCCCTCCGAGAAGGAATGGCGCAACCCAACAAAAAACATGTAAAGCATTCCAGGGCCGTCGCCCTCCGAGTCCGAGCTAGGCAGAGCGGAGCATAAATAAATCAGAGGGGCCCTTGCCCCCCGCGCCTTTGGACTCCACGCCGGAAGTGCGAGCAGGTCACTGCCTCTCGGGCCGGCCAGCTGAGAGCACGCCGAAAGGGGTGCGACGACCCAAACATCCCCTGCCGCCGCTTTGTTGAGTTCAAAGCAACCCCTTCTGTTGTTCTGCCTCCGCCCCGCCTCCGTGGTCGCCGCCCTTGTCTGGAGACTACT
>BLKR01010266.1:0-62440 GCA_011170035.1 Teleogryllus occipitalis
TATAATATTTTTGAGATATAATTTTTTAAAAGAGATTATATCATTAAACAACAAATTGTACAGATCACTGGTAATAATGCAACAACTGACTAATTATGTTAGTAACTGTTTTTTGGCATTTTCATATTTGTATCATGTCGCTGTGTACTTGTTCTACAGAAAATTATATATTATGAATGCTGTACTTTTCGTGTCATTTTTATTTGTCGGTGTACGGTGCCCTTAGTTTCCAAGACGTTCTGTGTTCGAAAGGTTGGTAGAGATTTCTTCAGTTTTAGTAGATCTGCTGGTTGTGTCATGTACTCGCGAACGTGTTCCATATATTGTTATGTGGAAAAACAAACAACTCACTTTATTTGCTTTTAATCAAAGACATCAAACCATTGTTAGTGCATGAGTAATCTAAAATTCCGAACGATATTGGATTTATTTCAAACCTACTCTTCTATAAAAATATATTGTTTTGATTACTAAAATATTAATAGGTAGTTACTTAACTAATAATTTAATTTTAAGAATTTTTTTGTTATCTGAAATTTAACTGCTGGCATCTATCATGTTATAAATATCAACATCCTGAAAATGTTATCCTAATTGATTTGCTAGGAAAAATTATGTCTTGCTTGAAAGTTTCGTGTGGTCTTGATTAATTGATGTTGAACGAGAAAATATTAAATAATCTATCGTAGAAAGTATGTTTTAAAGGTTAAACTACCTGATTCTTCAATGCATGTCATGCATCTGTTGTACGTACTGAGTCATTCATTTGATTGCATTGTCTGTTAGTTTTTTTGTTTCGTCTTGATGACGAAGTATGTTTAGACCTTTTCAAACCAAAAAACGTCAGACCAGTATGTATTACAAAGCTATATAGAGTCTTACATTATAGAAAACCTCCCTAAATTCAGTCATCAAAGGCAATCTACTAATCTACATAAAACTTTAAATACCTTATTGTATTCGACTGAATATCAGAACCAATTGATCAAGCTCTGTGAAAATTGTAATATTCTTAATGACATATGATGATATTGTATAATTATATAAAGTATTTTGTATATTATGTGATGCCATACAATGTAAAGTTGTATGTCATGACATTTATGTTAATATAATGATGCATGAAATGAAAGTTGTATAAACAATTGTTATAAATAATGTAGTCGTTAATAACCTTTTTTTATTTTACATTTACATTACAATATTTTACATTTAGAATAATATTTTCCACGGAAAAAACACGTTAATTAACTTCTAATTTTTGTTCGATGGAATACTGTTTCTAGATATGTTTATACATATTTGTGTGTGGAGTGCGTGCTTACACTGCAGGCATTTGACGGCGAATATTATGTGTCACAGGAAGAAATACACCTGAGGCTATAATTTAATATACGCAATTCAAACACGATTGATGGAATAGTGTAACTTGGGAAATCAATGAATTTCATAGACTCAATGTTAATAATTGTAATTGTGTTAAAATTCATCCCTTGTGGGGCTCGAACCCACGACCTTTGGATTAGAAGTCCAACGCGCTTTCCACTGCGCCAAAGGGACACTTGACACGCTTCCCTCTGTGACCGATTCACATTCTGTCGATTGTCCAGCTTGATCGTCTTACATCCATTCAAATTTCGCGCCATGTGTAAGGTAGGGGAAAAGCTCTCGTTTATTGTAACTTCCTTTAATTGCCCAAAGCAGGGGTCTTCAACCTGGGTTCCGCGGAAACCTAGGGTTCCTTGGAGCGTTGACAAGTTCGCAAGTCATCACTATTTGCTCAGCCAAAATACACGTAAAATGGAAGTCATCTATACAAGGAATTTTTCATGAGGAAACGGGGTGGCGGATTGTCTTATTAAAATAGTAGGTTAATATAATATTTAAGTAAAATTACAAAGTTAATATGAATTGGATATAAAGGCAGTTGATTTTACAAACATTTCAGATTGATCAAACAAGTGAAAAAAATACAGGAATTAAACCAAAACACACAAAAATAAGGATTTTTTTCATTTTCAGAATTTGCTTTCATGAATTTATATGAATTTTGTTCACACCTGATGATGCGCAAAACTTTATTCTACTAAATGTATAGTTTCAGAATAGGGGAAAAATTACATTTTTGTTTAAAAGTTTGTACTTTGTTCAAATAGACAAAAGGATATCACGGTGTTAAATTATTAATACTGTCTCCGGTTACAGTGAACTTCTGGGGACCAGCATTGTTGTTCACTATATCCGGTGATGTCAAAATTAAATAGAATTTCTCCATAACGATTAATTTTATTTATATAGAAATACGACAAAATACACCTCGCACTGAAAATTTCAATGTTATTTACTTGTCTTTAAAAAATTAATTATTTTCAATTGTTTGTTTCGTACTTTTTTCATTAGTAATTTCTCTAGATCCTTCTCCAGAGTTCGTGCTCTCTTGATACTTGATTCTGTATTGTCCACTGTCTATAAACATCGTAATGCAGTCTTGACACCCTTCTATTTTCACTATTGGAACACCGCCCCTCTATTTGAACTGATCTTTGTCTCTGAATTCATCTTTTACTTGGCCTAATAACATACGAGATGCTTTCCGTAGCGGTACAGCACAGGCAGTTAATGAAACTGATCGCTGAATGAAACTTCCCGGGCTCTTTTCATTTCAGGGGAGACTCCTTCGATTATCACTTTTGGCCGACCATATTTTTTAAGTTGCTTGGTGTTGGAATTTGTGGCACCGAGGCAATATATTATTTTTCAGGAGGGAATTAATTTCCAGATCGTATTTCCTCAGTTCACTATAGCCGAGGTTGAGGTTCACTATAACTGATTCTTCATATGCTTATTTGTAGTGTAAGTGAAACGGGGCCAATGACTTAATTCACTATAACCGAGGGTTTACTATATCCGAGTTCCCTTCAACCGGAGTCAACTATATTATGTGATAATCAGTCTATTTTGTATATTTTTGACTGTTTAAATAATTTTGCGAATTTGAGTCGAAAAAAGATTTGATAAAAATTTTGTCTGCCACGTAAATATGAGGTACATTCAAGAAAACCATGAGCTCATGGGGTTACTAAAGGTGTAAAAGGTTGAAGTCCCTCGTCGAAAGAAAGATCGTTTATGAAGATCTACCTAAATAAACCTACTTTTTTATTTACCTTAATGACTATTTTAAAGTAAATGAAACTGATATTAGCAAGTATTATTCAATGGGTAGAAAAATCAGAATATGTTGACGCAATTTCGATGTATGAACATTGATATTTTTAATTTTTTCTAAAAAGTGAGATACATCATTCGTAGCTTTATTATTCTAGTGTCCTAAATCACTCATACCTTTCATAATAATGTAAGACTTTCCATCAAACAGTGACACCATTTTGAAAACAATGGGAGTAGTTTTTTGTCAGAGAAAATGAGATGATTCTTTGAATTTCACATATCTTTCAAATCTTTCTCATATTTAATGTTACATAACTATAGAAATTTACTTAGAACTTTGTAACATGCGCTTATTTCCTGAAATAGCTGGACAAGTAATAAGTGTTTTAGTACATTTTTCAATTTGTAAAAAACTGTAGCTACTTCAATATTCTATGGTTAATTCCAATGTTATACTAGCACAATGAAATTACAATTTGCTTCCTTGAAATAACGTTATATTATTTTTACTTTAGTGGTCAGTAAATCCATGGTTGAAATGTGACACCATTACTCTTTTTAAAGAAAAAATATATTTATTGAGAAAAATGATATTTGTATTCTCTTTGAGATTAATATCCCCATACAAAGTTACGGTAATTCATCATTCGGTGAAATCGTACTTTTAGGATGCTAGTGTTTATTTTGGATACCAATACGAGCAACTTTATTCTGCTGAACAACGCTCGTAGCCTAAATGCAAGAGTTTCGGAAATAACGGTTTGCAATTAAAACAGCATCCCTTGTGGGGATCGAACCCACGACCTTTGGATTAGAAGTCCAACGCGCTATCCACTGCGCCAAAGGGACGGTTGGTTGTTTGGGGTACGGCTTTTTTTTTCAGAATACCCAGAACTAACGCTAGTGAATAGTCTTCCTCCTCTCTGCGCCATGATTGAATCCGAGTTATCGCTGCCGCAGGTAACTGCGCTAGGTCGTCTAATTAGCAGATCAGAAATTCAGTTTTGTGACGAAATCACTCAACAATGTAGTACATACATTTCCTTCTTTACACGTAAAATAGTTACATATAAAATATCAGACTGTCTCTGAATGTTTGTTTTACTCTCATAACTTTTGTTGCGTTTTCACATTTTCCTGGTATTCTTAATATTAATAATTGTTTTGTATTTATTTGTCGATAAATGAACTACGCTTGATGGTACAGTTCACGTCACTTTCGAAAGCGTGAAGTGAGGAACAATCTTTGAGTTGATACCCCCCCCCCCAAATAACTTGTCTCAGGGCAATATAATTTGTAAATAACGTTTCTCGTACCGTAAAATCACAAAAACTTATTAAAATTGTGTGTCGAAAAGTGAATTATCAGCTTTTAAAGCACACATGATATATCATAAATTATATATTTGTGAATAATGTTAAGTAATTTTTTCTAGTCTAGTCGCACATTTTGTATATTTCAGTATAATCAGATAAGTCCGATTCCTAATGATTCCTAAATAGTGGATGCATATGTATTTGCGAGCATAACGTAAACTTTGTAAAATCAAACCCCCCGCTCAAGATGAGTCGAATTGTATGATTAATCGTGCAGCAATAATGATATAATACCATTGATTAGTAGTAAATAAGGTAAATAGTTTATTTATTTACTCCGCAATATTATTTCAAGTAATAGTAGGATGATAAATACGTTGTTCTCCAGTAAAATTCAGTTTTCGCGAGTTATCATCTTCTCCTCAGGGTACGGAGATATAGGAGCCGACAAATTTCGACATCTGCATTTTTCATGGTAATGACACAGTTCATTCGTTGTAAATTTTGATCTCAAATCTGAATTTTCCCATGTTAATAATACAGATAGTTGTATGCACGTGTGAATACGTGGTGTGAGAACCCGCAGAGCTGCGTGCAGAGGGGAAACAAGCAAGCAGCAAACACCGGGGCGTGGTGCTGGTTGCGACCCCATACCATCTTAGAGTTCAGGGCTCATTCCAAAGATTTGAATCCGCATCAATCTTGAACGGGGATCCGACGGGTCCCCACCCGCAACAATCTGCTGGAAGGAGAGGAGGAATACGAAGCTCCGCGAATGTTTGGTAACGATTGTAATGCTTCCAAAACACCAGTTCCATTTAGTTGTACACCGCCACTAGTTCCATTTAGTTGTAGAAAAGCCTTAACACATTTGGGCCATAGGTCCGCAAATGGAGTTAGAAGCATTTTTATTACTGCAAGCCACTAGTTCCATTTAGTTGTAGAAAAGCATTAACACATTTAGGCCATTGGTCCGCAAATGGAGTTAGCAGCATTTTTATTACTGCAAGCCACTAGTTCCATTTAGTTGTAGAAAAGCATTAACACGTTTGGGCCGTAGGTCCGCAAATGGAGTTAGCAGCATTTTTGTTACTGCCAGCCACTAGTTCCATTTAGTTGTAGAAAAGCATTAACACATTTGGGCCATAGGTCCGCAAATGGAGTTAGAAGCATTTTTATTACTGCAAGCCACTAGTTCCATTTAGTTGTAGAAAAGCATTAACACATTTGGGCCATAGATCCGCAAAAGGAGTTAGCAGCATTTTTATTACTGCAAGCCACTAGTTCCATTTAGTTGTAGTAAAGCATTAACACGTTTGGGCCATAGGTCCGCAAATGGAGTTAGCAGCATTTTTGTTACTGCCAGCCACTAGTTCCATTTAGTTGTAGAAAAGCATTAACACGTTTGGGCCATAGGTCCGCAAATGGAGTTAGCAGCATTTTTGTTACTGCCAGAAACTAGTTCCATTTAGTTGTAGAAAAGCATTAACACGTTTGGGCCATAGGTCCGCAAATGGAGTTAGCAGCATTTTTGTTACTGCCAGCCACTAGTTCCATTTAGTTGTAGAAAAGCATTAACACGTTTGGGCCATAGGTCCGCAAATGGAGTTAGCAGCATTTTTGTTACTGCCAGCCACTAGTTCCATTTAGTTGTAGAAAAGCATTAACACGTTTGGGCCATAGGTCCGCAAATGGAGTTAGCAGCATTTTGTTACTGCCAGCCACTAGTTCCATTTAGTTGTAGAAAAGCATTAACACGTTTGGGCCATAGGTCCGCAAATGGAGTTAGCAGCATTTTTGTTACTGCCAGCCACTAGTTCCATTTAGTTGTAGAAAAGCATTAACACGTTTGGGCCATAGGTCCGCAAATGGAGTTAGCAGCATTTTTATTACTGCCAGCCACTAGTTCCATTTAGTTGTAGAAAAGCATTAACACGTTTGGGCCATAGGTCCGCAAATGGAGTTAGGAGCATTTTTGTTACTGCCAGCCACTAGTTCCATTTAGTTGTAGAAAAGCATTAACACATTTGGGCCATAGGTCCGCAAATGGAGTTAGCAGCATTTTTGTTACTGCAAGCAACTAGTTCCATTTAGATGTAGAAAAGCATTAACACGTTTGGGCCATAGGTCCCCAAATGGAGTTAGCAGCATTTTTATTATTGCCAGCCACTAGTTCCATTTAGTTGTAGAAAAGCATTAACACGTTTGGGCCATAGGTCCGCAAATAGAGTGAGCAGCATTTTTGTTACTGCCAGCCACTAGTTCCATTTAGTTGTAGAAAAGCATTAACACATTTGGGCCATAGGTCCGCAAATGGACTTAGCAGCATTTTTATTACTGCAAGCCACTAGTTCCATTTAGTTGTAGAAAAGCATTAACACGTTTGGGCCATAGGTCCGCAAATGGAGTTAGCAGCATTTTTGTTACTGCCAGCCACTAGTTCCATTTAGTTGTAGAAAAGCATTAACACATTTGGGCCATAGGTCCGCAAATGGAGTTAAAAGCATTTTTATTACTGCAAGCCACTAGTTCCATTTAGTTGTAGAAAAGCATTAACACATTTGGGCCATAGGTCCGCAAGAGGAGTTAGCAGCATTTTTATTACTGCAAGCCACTAGTTCCATTTAGTTGTAGTAAAGCATTAACACGTTTGGGCCATAGGTCCCCAAATGGAGTTAGCAGCATTTTTATTACTGCCAGCCACTAGTTCCATTTAGTTGTGGAAAAGCATTAACATGTTTGGGCCATAGGTCCGCAAATGGAGTGAGCAGCATTTTTGTTACTGCCAGCCACTAGTTCCATTTAGTTGTAGAAAAGCATTAACACATTTGGGCCATAGGTCCGCAAATGGAGTTAGCAGCATTTTTGTTACTGCCAGCCACTAGTTCCATTTAGTTGTGCAGGAGCATCAACGGCCTTGCGTCCGCAGTGGAGTTTTGTGCGGGGGCGCGGGAGCCCCGTCGCGCGTGGCGTGTGGCGCGGGAGGGGCGTGGTCCGTCGCCGGGGTGGCGTGACAGCGGCGCTGACAGGGCGCGGGCGCGCGTGACGCGCCGTTCTTTATGGCCGGGCGATAATTAAGTCGTTTTTTGAAAATAATTAATAT
Organism: Teleogryllus occipitalis; assembly: GCA_011170035.1. Lineage (NCBI taxonomy): Eukaryota > Metazoa > Arthropoda > Insecta > Orthoptera > Gryllidae > Teleogryllus > Teleogryllus occipitalis. Next base: position 7,589 of record BLKR01010266.1, read on the forward strand.
TCAAATAAGGCACATTTAGTCGGAGCCGAACGCCCAATTATACTGAATTTTGTTCCCCCGCTTCGTTGCCGCTCCCGGCCCCGCCCCGCCACGCCACGCCCCACGCCCCCACTCGCCGGCCTTCTCGCTCCGCCTCCCCGCCATTCCCCTCCCCGCGCGCACACAGTGCGGCGGATTGGGTGGAAACCTGGCGCAAATTAACTGGCGGTCTGAACCTGAGAAAGTAAACTCGATTCTCTCCAGGAATTAAACATACGTCTCAAGACAGAAGTACTCACTTCAATAACACGTCTGCATTCCATCATTCTGTGTTGTAGCAGTTAACGTATCCGACTATTATACCCACGTTCGCGAGTTGGAATTCCTTGGATGTTGTAGATTTTCTTACGGGCGAAAAATCTTTCGTATGCTTTCCTTCGCAGGCGAAGTAAAGCCGGCTGTCACATGTAGATTTACTGCATGTAAATGACCTTCAAGCACGAACGAAGCATGTGTACTAAATTCAGGTCGTCTGTTTCTCCAACCAAATGATACCTTCTTTGTCTGCTAAAAGGAAAAAAAACATGGCGAAATTCGCGTGGTCGAGCGAAGGAGTAGACCTGATGGCCTGACCCTCGCCATTCAATATAATGCATCATTAATTGATTCTTACAAATAAAATTAAAACTTGCTATATTTTTAAAACCTAGTAACATTTGAAATACAACTACAATTTTAAAACTTAGAAACTGCGTATTCAGAACGCCTTTCAATTTATCAAGCAATATTAAATTTTGTTGATATTTGGGAACAAATTAAACCGAAACTCTTGATAATTAAATATTAATATAATTAAATATATGTTGACAAGTATGATTCAATGGAATCGTTAATTGTGTTGATATTTATAAGCAATTAAATGCGCAAGAAAATCTTGCAGAATCATATTTTTCGAATGTTTCATTCCCCGTTTTACAAACACTTATTAAACGAATACTTCATTAACAAGTTAATCAACAGAAAATTATTCCAACAATATCTCACTAAAATAATAGTTTTAGATTTTTTAAACATTATGATACCGTGGTCTGTCGTAACTTATGTTTTCCTGAGTTCTTGAGGAGTTCTAATACATTTTTATCTAAAATACTTTTTAATGTTCGCCATATTTCTTTGACCCTACGTGGCCTCACTGTGTGTCGACGTTTCGTTCCACCACCTCCGCCCCCTCCACTACCCATCCACCCCCTACCCCCGCATACCACCCCTTCCCCCACCTCCTCGCGTCTCGGTTATGCCCGCAGCGCTGTCAGCAGGGCTGCCAACCAGTTTGAATACATTACCCGCCGCGCCGGGTTTGCGCTCATTTGATGGCAATTATTTCTCTATCACGCGGCGGTCGCCGGGGGTGGGTCGCCGGGGCCGGGCGGGGTGGGGGCGGTCGGGCGGACGACTGCGGCGGGGGCGGCCACACGGTTGCCAAACGCGTTGACGTGTGGCGCTGAATGGTGCGGGCGCGGAGGTTGTTCACGTGCTGTGAGGGAGGAAGCTATCTCCTAACGTACAATGGCAAATTTTAATAAAATAGCTCGTTTCTGTTGACTTAGGAAGATGGTTTCGTTAACGTGGCAGCGTCGTCACTTTCTCAGTTGGAAGGGTCGCGGGTTCGAATCACGACTTAGGCATGGCTTAATAATTAACACATACCTACGGAGTAATTATTCACCTGTCAGTTAAAATGTCGAGGTAGCTTCCTTTGGGCTATAGAAAGTGAGCAAATGGTTGACATTAGGAATAGCACATGGTTGACATAGGGAAATCGGTTCCTTCTTAGCAAGGATTATCAATGAGATTAGTGAATATTGAAAGAGTAAAGTACTTGAATTCGTGGGAATATTTGCCACCCGACCTTTTGTTTGTCTTCACACCACTTGGTCCCGTCTGGTTTGTTTTCATTCCTTCATTTTATTCAAAGAATTTGTGTGTCATGGTCTCGTAGCGATCTCCAGACTATAATGTATTAACTTTCAAACCTCTTTTTTCCATTCCTCGCAATGGGGACACGATGCACGAAAAACAGAGCAACGTTATGTCTACCTCTGCAGTCGAGTTCGTTAGGTTGGTTAGTAGGTTAGTTAGTGATTCCGGGTGCGTCAACAGCTTAGGTCATTAGTCCCGTAAGTGTAGGGCATGGTTTTTCCTCGTGAGATGGCAGTGATCTTCCCCCGCTGGATGGCGAGATCCGGCGCCGACCTACCGTCGGCTAGAGGGGTCTCCCCTAACCAAAACTCTCCCACCAGCGGGGCATCGCCCCAGCCGGGACAAACTGTAAACTTCCGACCTGTCTCCCGGAATATGTGGTAGTGTAGTGCATCTTAATGTAAGTGTGTGTAAAGGGTGAGCATAGGAGAAGGAAGAAGTAGAAAAGATCGCGCGCGGTCCGAGGCATGTTTGTTAGGGTACTGCTCCGGCATTCGCCTGGTGTTGATCGGAGAAACCACGGAAAACTACCGATCAGAGCAGCCGGCCGCTAGAAGTTTCCTCCAGACAGCGACTGAATTCGACCTAGCTGAAAAGCTAGTGTCGAAAACCCTGCCGCCGCCAGGACTCGAACCTAGGACCTCCCTGTCAGAGAGATCATTAGGGCTGGCGAGCTTTGCCGGTGTTGGTTTGGAAGGATCACGAGTTGGGACTGTACCTCGGGCATGGGTGTTTGGGAGTGAAGCGTGCCATGGTAGGGCTCTCCCAAACATCATGTAACCCCCTTTCTACCAGCTTGCTTCATGCCAGCCTTGATGGCGCAGGGGCGTTTGGCAGATGCAACTACAGGCTTTACACCAAGGCTACGGGTTCGAAACCCACGTAATGCATGGATGTTGTGTTGTGATCCGATGGGAGTGACCCAAGCCCCCAAGAATCATATTCTAAATTCGCTTGTTTTCCATTTCAGACAGTGATACACTACTTCGTCTCGTCTAGTTCGTTACATTCCTTCTTTTTATTCACAGTTTTTTTGTAAGAATATATTTGTTTTTTGAAGAATATACTAATTTCCTTACAATTTAAAAGTGGACAGAGTTAATAATTATTCAGCTAATTACTCAATCAAATCTTTAATTATTTTTACGAAGTATGTTGGCTCTCTGTTGACTTAGGCTCAATAATTCGGCACTTTTAATTAACTTAGAAATATGATATTGAAATACAGATTAATATTATTTACACTTAAATAGAAATATTGTTTACGAAGTAGTTTGTTACTTCTTTATTTCCCTCTTATTATGGCGGGAGATTCCAAGAACGCTCTGATGGTCACATGAACTACTCCAGTATGCACGTCAACGCGTGCTCTTGATCTGCAATTAACTTATTGGAAAGGTATGTCCCGTGTCGTCAGAGGCAGGCAGAGTGTTATATTACGCACATTATCGTCCTTTGCTGCTGTGGCCGAGGATTCATTGCCCTTACCTTTGAGTCCCTTCAGAGCTTTGATGTGGATTGCTTTAACCTTTTAGATTATGTAATGATTAACTCTCTGCACGGTCAATGGTGCAGAGAGGTAGATAAGGCGAAAGTTCAGAATCGATGTGATATCGAAGTAAGTTTACTGGGGTTGTTTACGACATTGAACACAAACAGTTTTTTTTTATAGAATGTATTCCATTATTTTAAATTTTATTTTAATAAGGTGTGTGTGAAGAGTTACAGAAGTTAATCCAGTATTGTATTTTTTTTACAATTCAGCCAATTGAGAAATTGCAAAACTTCAGGTCGAATGAATGCATATAATTTTTGTGTGTCAAAAATAATATCACAAACATTGGTCAATCAATACAAACTACATAAAATATGGCAATGATTTAATGGGTAAGAGGTCGATTTATTCCAGGCTTCTTGTTTTTTAGTTCAGCCCCTATGTTTGTTGTAAGCATGTGTCGTAATTATGTGGGATAATTAAGCCAATTAACGATTCAGGGGGCCATGAGCAGCTTCCCAAATAAAAATTTGTTGAAACAATCCATTTCTAACACTTTCAAATAGAATGTCTAGATGGTCAATGCGTTTTTGTAATACTGTATTGTTAAATCGACATGACGCAATCAAACATGGGAACGAAATACCTCTTTTAACGGTTCACAGATTTTAAATGAACCGCCTCTTGAAAACAATCGAAACAAGCTGTGCGTGTTGTGCCTGAAGATGACGTATTTATGATACGAGTGGTAAAAGTGGCATTCTTATATTTTGCGAGTAGGAAAAATTGCAACCTGAGACTGATAGACCGAGTTCAGTAGAAGCTGCTGCGATCAGTCGAAAGTATTTTATTTCTTCGTTACATTTTATAGATTTATCCCATTTGAGCATTGTCTCACTTTTAGCACTAGTGCTAAAAATTGCACTTTTAGCACGCGATGCATGCCCTGAACGCACACCTTTTACTAGTCTCTGTCTAAAAAAGATATTCATTATTTCTATATTTTTTTCTTCTACGAAGGTGTTTTGAACAGGTATTCTGATTGATTATAAATCTTGGCTCTCGTCTCAGTATAGAAATTCACCGCTCCCGTTTGCTGTTATCCGCCTTACGACGTTACGACTACAACAGCAGCCGGTTCTTCAACTCCCATACTCCTCCGAAACTGCCACTCGCTCTTTGATTCCATCGTCCTCCTTCAGCGAGATGCAGTGAGCATGCACGCCGTTTGGTTTATCCCGTAGTCCTCCCCCCTCCCTTGCATCGCCCCGCGGAATGCCTTTATCCGCTGTGTAACAACAGAGAGCGCAGTTCAGCGTTCAAATGCAATCGCCGAGTTATGTTACTGCTCTGATTTCGATTTGGCCAGTATTAATTTTCGTTATTGCGTTTTTAAGCAATCCATTTTTAATAAACGTATGTGGCGGCCAATGAATTATGTAATTTATCATCAGCCCCCTCTCCACAAAGGGTGTGTACAGAGATATTGGACAACAGAAAGGGAAGTGCTTTTTTTTATGTTTATTTGCGGAAGTATCGATTTTGAGTTTGTGAGATCAACTCGGTGGTAAAGGGACTCTACCACTAAACAACGAACAAAATCTTTGTAAAATGTGTAATTAATAAGGGCCTAGTTTTAGAAGTATTCTGATTATGTATGTTCGTTAGCGCTAAATATCAATGCTGTTTTTCGCGTAATGCTTTAACGAATAATAATAGTTAATTCTGTAGTCATACGAGACCTAATATTTACTATTGCTCCTGGAAGACCTCTTTGAATTACTACAACTCAAAGGTCCTGAATTATAGAAATTTATTCTGTGTATCTGTATTTCACTTTAATGGAATAGGTATTAAAATTACTATTTTACAAGCATACTATTTTTATTGCTAATTGTAAATGGTTATTTTTTTGTAATCTATTTCGGGAAGGGTCTGAAAAGTACGTTTCAGTTCTCAAGTAAAGAACCATGTTTAACCGACAGAAAGTTCCAATCTTTCATACTGTATTACTTCGAGCACGTTTCTTCTGCAGTAAACATTTTTAAGGAAACACAAAAGACGGTTTACTTCTGGATTTTTAAGTATTTAATTTTTCAGTGTCATGTTACAATCACTAATGAATATATTATAATTGGTACAATATAGTATAACATTCGGCAATCAATGATGAATATTTGTACTTTTGCACGTAAACAATAATTTTCAAAATGAAAATGTTTAAATCCTTTAAAATACATAAAATATGGATTAAAATAATGTTACGTTTGCAGAATATAAAATTGTGGGGTTTAGTAATTACATTCAAATATCGTTGAATGTCTTTAATGTATTTGATAGACTGTACCATTATTCAATCATTCGCGACCCTGAGTTAACAAGGCCTCGTTCTGGAATCTTTAAGGATTTACGATCAATACCAATTGATCTCTGTGAATATGTCTTTGTTAGAGTGACTAAATTGCTTAGCGACACTTTGGAGAACTACACTGGAGACATTCTAGTTTAACAACAACCTAAAGCACGTATTTTAACTTCTTCAGCAATATCCATAACCATCAAAATTCTCTTAGTTAACATAAATCAATAAAGAAGCACTATTAAATTGCGGGAAGACCGTACATCTTTCTCAATTGCTCTCCTAACCTATCTCCGGTCGGGTCAATTTTCTTCAATCTATTCACCACTTCATCCTATTAGTCGGTCTTTGAATATCTGTTTTAGGTGCGCCTACTCACAAATGGAGGGAGCTCTGGTGACGGCTTGCGACGTACCCGGTTGGCTCTAGAACCCTCCACTCCTCAAATGCTCACCACACGATTAATGTGAGTACACGCAAACTGAGGCGTTGGGCGGCAGCACGAAAAGCTAGGTGCGAATTGAAGGGAGGGTGGAATCGTCCCCCCCCCTAGGTAATTCTTGCGCCCGATGCGAAATGTACTCCACATCGAGATTCGAATAATAACACAACCAAATCTCAAAAGGAATACTTCTCAAATCCAACCCGAAACCAGAATCTCCTATCCAGAAAGACACAAGCCTGACTCGAATTTTACCGGAACTAGACCCGACCTGGGTCTCAACGTAATGCTCCCCGAATCAAACCACCATTGCAGTGATGTTAAGACAACTTCGAGCCTTTCGTGAGTTCCGTACCGTGCTTTAGTAAATTGTGTTTTTTTCTTGTTCTGTAGTAAAGGAGATTCACCACTTACACCTACTGCACCTGGCTTCGTCGCGGATTGGCTCATGGCCCTCAAAGCATCCCGTTCAGACCCGTACCCGAGCGACTAGCTATGTGTGTAAAGTATTCAATTGAGATGTTCAATGACTTTCATTTCTGTACAAAATGAGTAAAAAGTATATTTATGAATGTGTCTCTTCGGCTGCTGGGAGGCAGGGGATGTCTGAAGGAACGTTAGCACCCCGGATTTCCGAATCTGAAGACACCCTGCGTATTTGACATCTGCGCACACGAGTATAGCACATGAGTGCGTCGTTTACGTTTGTATCTAGTGAATATTCCCCAGCGTCCAAAGAGACTAGCTCTGATCGGTAGTTTTACGTGGTTTCTCCGATCAACACCAGGCGAACGCCGGAGCAGTACCCTACCAAACGGGCCACGGACCGCGCGCGATCTTTCCTTCCTCTTCCTTGTCCTATCCTCTCCCCTTACACACACACTTACACTAACATGCACTACACTACCACATATTTCGGGAGACCGGTCGGGAGCTTAAAGCTTATCCCGGCTGGGGCGGTGCCTCGCTGGTGGGAGAGTCCTGGTTAGGGGGAAACCCACTAGCCGACGGTAGGTCAGCGCCGGATCTCGCCATCCAGCGGGGGGAAATCACCGCCATCTCCCGAGAAAAAAACATGCACTACACTAACGGGACTAATGACCGAAGTAGTTGACGCGCCCCGAAACACGAAAAAATCAATCAGTCAATCAATCAATCCAAAGAGACTAGCCCATCATGACGTCGGTGGCTCGCGTCTATAGTGCGATTTTTCTAACCGTACCTCTAGCAGCTATCAGCTGTTCACGGTTTCATCCAATCGGAAGCTTGAACGTCACCATAGTGACGCCACTTTAGCGACATATAAGCTCCCGATTGGATGATACCGTCAATAGCTGATATCTACCAGAGACACGGTTAGAAAAATCGCACTGTATACTGTGGTTTTCCCAGAGCTGCGTATGAAGGATATGAGCTGTTACGATGTCATCCAATCGGAAGGCTGAACGTCACCATTATGTAACGGCAGCGTCGGTCGCATTCCGGCAGCGGTATACTTGGGTTTTTGTAACGTGGCCGATGACATTAGGTCATTTTTACACCTTATAAAATGAATCTTCTTAATTAATTCGCGAACGTCCTTCTCAACGTGGCCTCAAACGGGCCTCAATGACCTCAAACATGTGCTTATCACCATTACAAAGATTCATTTGATAATGCAGGACGTGTAAAACTGCCATAATGCCATCGGCCACGTTATAAAAACCGAAGTACAAGTCGGTCGCATTCCGGCAGCGGCTTCTGGCGGCGGTTGCGGCGAGCGCGTGCGTCACAGAGCCGTCGTCGCGTCTCGCGGACGTCGGAAGAGAGCGCCAGTAGCGCCGCCTGCCATTGGGATGCAGCGCGCGCCGCCTCGCGGGGGCCAACGAGGTGCAAGGCCGGCCACGCCTCGCGCACGCACGCCCCATGCACGCCGCACGCACGCACGGGGAGTCAGCGCACGCGGAAGCTGAGGAAGCACGGACTTAAGTGATGGCAAATTTTACCAAGACATCGATGTTTCGATACCTCGCTAAAGGGTTTTCCATGTTGACGAATACCTCGCTAAAGGGTTTTCCATGTTGACGAATACCTCGCTAAAAGGTTTTCCATGTTGACGAAAACATCGACGAGAAAACATCGATGTTTGAATTATAGACTAATAAACATGCTATTTACCTATCCATTATTAATTGCAGTACGTAAAAGGGATATATTTTATTGTTACCAGCATGTTAGTAGTATTTAAAAATTAGCGAATGTTAAGAATAAAATTAGCAATAAAGAACATTGTGTTTTGCTATCGATTTCATGTTTCACTGTCGATTCAAGGAATGACACTCCTCGCGATAACATACATTCATAACACGAGCAGCTCCCTAACTTCCTCAGATTGCACAGGCGAAATGTGCAGCGTGATAAAGAGGATGACGCAGAACTATGATATTGCTGTGGATTGCTGCTACTCTATAACGTGTTTAAACCCCTTTATTTAAAAATAAAAACAAAACAAACAAAAAAATAAAAAAGTCAATGTTTTTGCAACAAAATAACGATGTTAAGAAAACATCGAAAGCAAAGTATCGATGTTAAAATATCGATGTTTCTGGTGTAAAACATCGATGTTTTAAAAACAGGTGTAGCCAAACGTATGCGTTAACGTAACGTAAACGTAAATATTAAAAAATAGTACAAGGAATTTGTATACGCAACACGTGCGCGAGGCGATTCCAGCACTTGTCTCGTAACGTATCATTTTGCACTAAGATAACGATTGAAAACTGTGCTTTGTTTCTACAACTATGAAGTCTATAGATGCAGCAAATAATGTTTTATAATAGAAGCATATTTGTAAAAAATATATGTTTATTTTCATGAACGAAAATATAGTATCCGGCACGGCATTTATGCCTTTTAGCTGACCGACCTCAGATCTATGTCACATTAAAAGAATGTATTGAAAGAAACAGAAATTTCGCAATATTGAATACTTTCTCGTTAATAATGCACAGTGCTGTCATCTCTTTCAATATTATCCACTTTTATTACTTGAATGAGTAGAAACAATATTGCTGTTAAAACAGTTGCCAAGTTTTCCTCCCCACTAAAGTTCGTTACACTGTTTCCATCAAGTCTTTATGGTCATACTACTACGACACGACCGATCAGTACCCCCAAATGCGACAATAATCAGGAAGTTCCCCTCTGGCTGCCGATCTCCCTTTACATAAACAAGTAGCGTATGCGTCCGCCCCTCCGGCAGATGGCACTCTGAAGTAATAACAAGGGGGAAACACCCACTTCAGTGGGCCCCTCGGCTCTAATGGAGCCTCGCGGTCCGGGGTTCGCACCTCCGCCGCGACCGGCACGCGCGCCTCATGAAAGATGCAGACGCCCAGCAGCAACTAACGTCGCTGTGTTGACTCACACGCACAGTGCGTTCATTGTACACAGGTCAGTGGCTGGTGTGGTTTTTCGACAGGTTGCAATGCAGAAGCAAGGTAAAGAATCTCACGAAGTGTTTTCCTGGCTGAGCTTGTTCATTGTACGTAGGTCGGTAACTGGTGAGATTTTTCGACAGGTTGCAATGCAAAAGCGAGGTAGAGAATCCCACGAAGTGTTTTCGTAGCTGAGCTTGTTTATTGTAGACAGGTCAGTGGTTGATGACGTTTTTCAACTGGTTATGAGTTTTGAGACGCGCGGTTCTGAGTTTTGTGAGGAGACTTTCTCGTACACGGAGAAAAATGTTAGTGTTACAAGTTAGTATTAGTTCATACAATTATTCACATAGTAGATTGAACTATACGGTATAGTGTATTTAGAAAGAAGAAAGTGCTCAGAAACGTTCAAGAAACTGCTGTTTAGTAACAACATACTAATCCAGGTGTAATAATGTTTACTAAGCAGGTCGTAACCCATGACGAATTGCATTTTCTGGAAATAACTAAATGAATCGTTGCGTTGAAATGGGCTCTGTAACCATTCGAAATAGTCAGATTTCTGAGAACGTGCGCTTTCTAATCAGTGACTAGTAAGTGTAATGAAACGTAGATATCACCGAATTATTTTATCGACGAAACAAGTGTAATGCCACTGACAATTCTCTTTGTTTATTCACTTACGATTTTCAATTGTCTGATTTACTAAACGAAACTAAAACATGTTTAGTAAATCTTACCACCCGAATAATTAGATTTACTGTATGATTACTCACTAAACATGTTTGTACACTGTACTACAACATTTCTCTCAGAGTACTATCTTGGAGTAGTTCATGGAAGTGAAGCGGATGGTTGTAGGTGCATGACCCGCCTAAAGCACGTGTGTTTTCATTATTTGGTTAAGGTTTGCTTGGCATCTCATCTCACTACTGATAACATCTGACCCATGGCTTCACACATAAGCATTTCTTTTTGCATCATCATTCACACCTCATGATAAACCTCATCCATCCAGAATGGAACGATGACAAACCACCAGAGTGAACTGCACAGAAAAGAGAAGATATAAAGGCCTGCTCCCGCGCCTACTCCCGTCAACCGAGAAAAAAATTACCGTCCCCATCATGATCTCGGATGCAACTACTACTCCTTGAATTATCGTCGGACTATTAGCTTAGAAACTGTCATTAGAGCGAAGTTCCCAATCATCAATGAGATAAATATAAAGAATGAAATCAAAAATTTAAAAAAATATTCGACAAAATCATTATGAAGGTCTTTACCTGGTATACATCCGTAATAACAAAAGAGAAAGGGGAAAACCGCAAATCAGATGAAGAGACGATGATCTGAAGAATATCATAAAAATGAGGTGTACAATTTAATGCAAAATATTAAGAACACAGTGATTGAAACTGGTGGTTGAGCAGGGCTAATGTTTACAAGTAGAGGTTGAAGCGCCCGTCTAAAGAAAATAACGAATGAAATTAAGTGAGAACAAATAGAATCGTATAACTATCTTTGCGTAACTACGTATAATAAATAAAGGGTGTTTAAAACACCCCTGTAATTTTATATTTTCGCAATTAACTTAGTAATCCTATTAATTAGAACTAGGTAAACACTTCTTAGAACGCAGCGGCCAACACACTCGAGTTATGGAATTAATGATGGAGAATATTTCCTGCATATGCGGCATATGAAAGTTTAACATCAATTCACAAATATTTAATTCCTTGTATGTGACAATATCGGGATGCCCAGTTAACTCTTTCAACGCTGTATTAACCATGAATCAAAACTCAAATTCAATTAATCAATAACTGATATTTTGCCAGATGGCACGGATTCACAACACCCAGGCCCGGTTTTCAGTCTTCCTTCCCAAGTGTCACTGATGTATTTTCATGTTCCCGTGTCTCGCCTCGACTTACTGCTTCCTTACTTTGCCGTACCAATCATCTCAGTAATTATACAAGCTAGAAATGTGACCAAAAGTTGAATAAAGCAAAATCGAAGCAATGAAAAAATAAATCTTGCTGTACTGTCATCTAATCCTCTTTCGTTTAAATTAATTGAACATTTATAACAAAATTCTCGACGCCTCCTCTCCCACACTGCACGTTCACCGGCCACCGCCACTATCGTCGCGCGTGGGTTGGCGAGCCTGATAGCGCGCGACGTAATTCACATCGAGCGCGGTGACCGGGGGGAACCCCCACCATTCCTCCGCCCGCCTTTCTCCTCTCTCCCTCCCCCCCCCCCATTCATCCACTGCAGCGCAATGCATCCCTCCCCACTCCCCCTACCCCCACCCCCGCGGCCGATGTTCGGTGTAATAATTCCGCGTGCCTTGTCCACACCAGCAGCCATAGCGCGACCGAGCGTAAATTTAAATGTTGGTAAACATGGTAAATGCCCCGTTTCGCACTACCGGGCAGCTACCGGATTACATTGCCCGGGCAAGCCTAAGCTCGCAGTTTAATTATATGAATTTGTAGGGATTTTGTCGGCGTACCGCTCGAATGAGCAATGGATGTCACGCTTAATTATTTTGCGACAAAAATGATGACGACGGCCTCGCGTGTCGTGTCGCGTGCGACCCGCGCGCGCGGCGTGCGCGAGCTGCCGTGAAATTCGCGATCGCACGCGCGCGGGTGGGCGTTTTTCGCGTTGGTCGCGGTGACTGGTTGCGCAAGCGACATGCGCGATTTTTGTGGCAGGTTCTGTACCGCATGGATTCCTCCGCAACGGGCGTGGCGACTTTTTGAACTGATAGTTTGGGCACTCATTGGCACATTCCGCGGTGCGCTCGTGTTGGGTCGGTGGAACTCCACAGCCAAGCTTTACAACCTTCAACACTTGTTTATCACAATCTAATTTTTGAGAAACGATTTCTTCATTAAAACAAAACAATGCTATGAATAAAAGAAACTCATTTTTGGATACATTCAAACACAAATTAATGAATTAATGCAATGAGCAAAAGAAACGTTCTTTCTGTTATCATTTGCTTTCTCTTTTCTTCCCTTGTGTAGTACTGTAGTTAGCATAAGACGAACGCTGTTCGCGAATCTGGTAGTGTAAGTGACACATTGAACTTTTGTGATAGATTTTGTGCCGCATGTATACGTTTGCATCAGTCGTTTTAAGTTTTGGATTTAATACTTTGCACACAAACAAAATAGTGCAGTGTTGGTATTCTTGGCTCTCCGGGCTGAGCCGTGTCTTGGTCGATGGAGCTGACGTTTCGGCCATCTTGTTCTGGCTTTCTTCTATACCCTATAGCTCTGAAGAAGGCCACAACAAGATGGCTGAAACGTCAGCTCCATCGACCAAGACGCGGCTAATCCCGGACAGCCAAAAATTCATTGACTCCGGCCGCGGAAGCCTCCTAATCTAGTGCAGTGTTTTCGTATACATTCATGTAATTTCAGTACGCATTTTCCCAATTTCTTAATTTAGGTATTTTTATATCATGGCGTTTCTACAAAAATTTCAGGTTTTGCATAGAGCAATATTGTCGGAATTCGAAATATTTTTTAATTTAAAATATATTCTTATTTTATCTTTTCATATTTCATACAGCCTTAAATTGACGGCCGGTTTTTGAATTTTTTTTATCTTTTTCTTTCTTCAAATGTTCAACTTTGGAGAGTTGCTAAGCAAGTTCACTTTTATTGTAAGCACGTCTTTTTGGACTCGAAACTTCTTTCCTACATGATGTTTAGATTTTAAGCGTATATTTTCGACTTATTTTTCTTGTCGGCATTTTACGAGTGTAGGGACGTCAGTTTGTATGTTTATCGACTTCAAGGAGACTTCTGAGAGTTTCACTTCACTCTCATTTCATCTGCTGTTCAGATTTTTTTGTTTTTTGAAATGATACATTTTTTCACAACAGAATATCGAAGAGCAAATCAGAATCTGAAACCTCGCTGAGATATTAATACAGATTTGAACCATTCCACTCGACAAAAAATGTATTATTTGAAAATTATTGAAAATGTTTTAAAAAGTATCTGTTCCTTGTTTTCTCGAATTCATTATTTTGTGGGATACACAATTGCAACTTCTTTGCAGAACATGTACGTATTTTCACTCAAAACAAAAGAATCTCCTATTAAATATGTATACCTGCCGCTGCGAACAAGCAAACACATTCACACAAGAACTGAAAGAATTTGCGTGTTGCGATCATAGGGACAATAACGAGGTCTGGAATCCGCCAGTCCCCGGTATCCGAAAATGACATCTGAATGGCGGGCACCACACACGTTAAAACAAAATACCTCGGTGTGTCGCGTGTGTGTATTTTGTAATATCAATTCGGCCGTCTCGTATAAACAGTATTCCGCTACATACCTGGACGGCACTCGCAACTAAACATCCAGATATGAAATTTCGTCGAAACGGGGACCGTTCGTTAACGAGATTCACTTAAAAGTTTATTTAGGCCCTTATGTAAAGCAGGGGTTGAAATTGGCCAATATAAACAAAACTGGAATCACTCAACAACGTTTTTACGTGTTCCTCGCGCGCGATATTTTATTCATGGCCTTTAAGTCGTAATGGCGGTGTGGGTGGGGAGGAGGCCATGGCTGTTGAATTGAATTCGAAAATCAGAGATCTGCTCGACGCTCTAGCTGTGTTGTGGGGAAGCTCCGTGATTGGTTGTCGGGAAAGGAGGTAGAGTGAATTTGGTATGATGGGGTGGGGTGAGTGTTGCATTGCACAACAGTACAGCACAGCAATAAACAGCTTTCACAGTATCGGCTACACGTATGAGAGACATATAATACATTTATACTCTAAAATGATACGGTAGATTCTGTGGCTAGTTATAAGAAAGGCCAATGTCCATATTCATAGTTTCACAGCATGGGTGGTTTTCTTACACCATCAAAATGACAAAACAAACGTAGGCCAGTAATGTCATGGGCTTCCGCGGCAAGAGTAATGATCTGGGCTGACCAAGTGACGTCGCGTCGAAGACTGAGGTGTCGAAGTTTCAACCATCATAACGTGGTCTTCTACAGGGCTGTAGTTCCCCCAGGGAGCAACTACTGCCCTGAAGACCATTTTATGATGGTTAAACGTCTGCAACTCTCTCTTCGTCGAAGCGTCACCTGGACTGCCTAAATCAATTGTTGAGCAATGTAAATCAAAGTGAAATTAGGAGATAAGATCTACTTTTGACTTTGGCCTTTCTTGCAATGAAAAAAGGCATTTTAAAGCACAAATGGGTCATTAAAGTCCAAAATCACTGAAAATTGACTTTGGTCCTTCCTTCATCAAGTCACAAATATTTCATTCTAATTCACAATCTCAAAGGTTGAATCAAATACAGAATTCGAAAGATTGGAATTATGTCAAAGCCGCCACCTTGCCCTTCACTTCACAACATTGGCCCTTCAATTCTCTTTCATCTTCTCTACTGCACTACACTTCACAACACGTCACCACACTTCAATACTATACTACTTTGAATATATCATTATCATTACAGGTTATCATTTTGTTTCCCCACCCCCTAAACCGAACGATTTCGTAATTTCCGAGACCGCAACCGAGAAAGGCGGTCTGTGGTCGGAAGCGACGCGGCGGCAGCGGGGCGTAGGGGTGCGGAAGGCCGGTTGGGAAGGGGCGGGGAGGGGGAGGGGGAGAGGGCGAGAGGATAATAGATCCAGTTAGCGGCGTCACGCGACGGACGGCCGCCGCCGCCGCTGCTTTTTTCCCCACATTTCGCCTCGTTGACGTAATCGGCGCCGGCGGCTGGCGACCGGGGGCTGACGCCGCCGACAGCCCGCGTGGCCACGCCCCCTCCCCCTGGCCCTAGTGCAGGGCATGGTGGAAAGATAGGGTGAGGTATTGCGGGTCTTCAGCCAATGAGCTTCAGGCATCACTTTGCGTCATAAGACGTAGGCCATTCAATAATTAAAGAGACAAATTGGTCTGGAGAGAAAACACTTGGTAGGACAAGTTTGCTAATTTTAGGGCTTTGAGTTGGCATCATTTGGATGAGATCTGACCACCTGGAGAGTCATCATTGTTGTGTTCATTACTTCAAAATTAAGTTGAAACATAGGGAGTTCACTTGAAAATTCCACATTGGTTTAACAACGTTCTGTGGTTCTTTTTTAACTTCTTTTTTAACCTGCAGGTGAAAAGCCAACTAATTTGACTCCGGAATGACTAAAGTATATGATAAAAGTTGTATGAACCTCGGGAATTTTTACAGGTGGGTAGAAGAGTTATAAATTGGTCGAGACTCAGTGACTGACGAACATCGTTCTGGTCGCAACAGCAGGAAAAGTACTGTAGACGGTGTTTTGGGACGCTGTAGGTGCGTGTTTTTTTGAGATTATTTCCAAGAACAGCCAATACTACTCAGATATGCTTTTGAACAAGGTGAAACTAGCCATGAGTGAGGGACGTCGTGGTTCTCAGAGGAGAGGTGTGATTCTCCAACAAGAAAACGCACGTCCACACACTGCTCAACAAGCACGTGAAACTATCGACAAAAGGGGTTGGGAGGTGCTGCCTCATTCCCCTTTCAGTCCGGATTTAGCACCAACTGATTTCCATTTGTTTGGTCCATTGAAGGAGGCATTACGTGGAAAGAAGTTCCAGGATAACGAGGATGTCAAAACATTTGTGGGAAATTGATTCAACCACCAAGAGAAAAAAGTTCTTTGAAGCGGATATAAAAAACTAGTAACCCACTGGGGCAAATGCATAAATGTTGGTGATAATTATATTGAAAAGTAGGAAAAGTTGTTTTGCAAAAATAAACCTTAATTTCCCCAGACCAATTTGTATCTTTAATTATTGAATGCCGCTCGTATTATCGGGAATGTCAAGTGCAGTGCATACCAAAATTATCACATTGTTACAAGTCATTGAAACATATAGAAAGCTTTTCTTTAAATATAGTAATTTATTTCATTTACATCTTCATCGCCTGGTTGGTCACCGTTGAAAACTGTCACTTTATGCCACTTTCAAAAAGTTTTTCAACACTTCTCGCTCTCCATGTAACATTGCGGCCAGCATTTGGTCTGGGTTTTCAAAGAAAATGTCCGTGTTGTGGTCATGTGGTTCGTGACGCAAACTGGTGCTGGGCTCAACGAGCAAAAATCGGTGCGCCGGAATAGCCCACCCATCTCTTTCCACTACACTGCTGGGCGCCCCCCCCCCATATCCACAGCACAGAAAGCCAAAGTTTTGCTATCACCTCAACAATGAGGTAGCGAATTGTTGTGAAATACGGATTTTGAGGCTCTTTTCGAGACCTTTGCAACACCGCATACACGTGAGGATTAAGTAATATTAGTGTTCCTTTTGTTGTTAGTTAATGTCACATCAACATCTAGGTCATTAGCTGATAGCATAATGGTAACTGTGAAGATGAAATGATTTGCTGATGATAAAGAGTGAAATATGCTGATGATAAAGGGTGACGAACACAAAAACAACCACGCCTGAGGTGGGACTCAAACCCGCCATCCTTCGGGCCAATATCGCCACGACACTACTGCCTTAGGCGTCTCGGTCACCGGATTGGCCCTTTTAGTGTTATTCATAAGATTGATGAAGGAGGACAGGAGTTACACGCAATTTTATACCCCCAAATCGGAATCTCTATATGGTTGGATGGAAGTTTGTGTTACGCATATCTGTCAGATTCGAAGCTTTTGAGCTGAAACTTGATAAGCATGTCAGAAATAAGATTTAGTCGTGGTTTTCCGGAGATTATGAAGATATTTTATTTTTCGGGTGTACGTTACAGGAGACCTCTGTGACATTCTCAAAATGTGAAAAATTGGGTACTAATTGTTTCTTTAATTTTTTCGAAATAGAAGAAGGACGATTTATATATATTTTTAATACTTTTATAATACCTATTTTCCTTTATATATCTGAAAATTTAGATAAGTAGAATACATGTGAAATGGGTTTTAAGTAGAAGTAGTTTGGTTGTACGTAGAGAAGTATCTGTTTGTTGACTTGGAAATTTTGCGTTGGCTAGTCTCAAAAATGTTTTCTGTTAATGGAAGCGGTGGTGCAGGAATTTCGCAATATTTTCTGCCGCGGGGCTATCCAGCGGCTAATTCTGCGGCGGAGCTATCCGCATAGAGATAAGAAAGCGACAAACGCCATTGCTGATTAAGTAATGAATGAATCACTGTTTATCCGTCGTCCTTGTTTGTTTTCATATTTCGCAATATTTTCTCCAACGCCTTTCGAGATATCTGACTTCTAGTATGTTTTCTGTTATTTATATTAATGCATTTAAATTTTCTCCAAACATGAATGTATTCCATTAATCATATTGCTATCAACGAGATGAATTGTATTAATTTTACGGTCTGCTCAACACACTTGGGGTATTCCCATTTTTGAAGAAAACTTTTGTCAATTCAAAACCGTGTCTTCTGCTAAGTGGTAAAGTCAACTTTTCAACCCTCTTGCCTTGAACGTCGTTGTCAGCTTTGTTTTGACCCCTGTCGATTGCTCAGGCATTGTGCTCTTCTCTCCCGATGCAGAATTCAGATGGACTATAAGGCAATCCTACCCTGCACCTGTCCTAGGAGAAATGTTGGGGCGTCAGAGACACAAGCGTCTTCATGGGGTCTTCATGGCGTCTTCGTGGTTCAATATATTTTGAAAATATAGAGGATTGAAAAATAATTACTAATGTGCTTTAAATTAACCTATTATGAGATAATTTATTTAATTTCACCTATTTATGTATTATTTTAAATCTAATGTCATTATCGTTGCCTTCTAGTCGAAATTCAAACTATTCCTAGAAGAAAAAGTTGAAAATGCAACACTCTTAAATCTATATTAATATTTTCGTATACACAAATTGAAAAAACAACAACTAAGCAGCCTAAGGTCATGTAATAGGTGTCAGTGGTCTCGTTACATACTCAAGAACTAGGAAAAAATTCGGGAAATAATGAAACATTCGATTATCACTAACGATGGAAATTTTCTATTATGTTTTTCTGCCTATTCCTATACTACGCGCACTGGCTAAATTCTCATACTCAGTGCATCTTTGCTTACGACACAGCTGATGTTACGCAACAGCAAGTCTCCGAAGAACATCCCGCCCCTATTAAATATTTCTTATTCATATGCTGAGTTACGGAACTGCAGTTTAAAAAAAAATACTTTTTGGTATATAAAGGACGGTTGTACTGCACAAATACTATCCTATATTATTGCAGTATTAGTAAAAACTATTATGTTAAACTATTTAATTTATCGCAGTGTTCGCATGGCAATTCTATTTCTTGTTCTTGAACTGTATGCGAGCTAGTTTTTGGAAAATCATTTTGTCTGATTTTATTCAGCAGCATTTTTGCGGGTGCAGGCCATTCGTATTTTCTAATGAAGTGGCTCTTAGTCTGAGAGCGCTCAACTTAGAGGCATCAGCAGAGCACAATTTCACAGGAACATTCGCTGGAGGAACGGAATCTGACGTCGGTAGAGTGCACGTGAAGGTTTTGTCCAGTGCGTGCACAAGTTCCACATGAAGACGTTAAGGGCGCGCTGCAATAACGCTTGGAAGCGACGCTCAAAGGACTCATTGAGTGTTAACGGCTCGTTCTGCACTGTCCATGGAACGTCAATGATGCATCCACAGCACAAAGCTCTCCCGGCCTCCGGCGTCGAAATGCAGTTGCTGGCGAGGCGCAACGATTTCTGCCAGCTCTAGCGCAGGCAGTTTGCGTTCCCGCAGCACAAGGGACCTCGCCGGTCTTCCTCACGCTCTGACAATACGGAGCATGCAGCTCGGAATTGTCTCAGAACGCAAGACGGTAGCACGCGACATTTGTGGGTTTACAGACAGTTAGTAGAATTTGTGGACGATGCTATTGCGTTGGAGAGGGTTACGCAGAAATGAATAGTTACGCTGCCGTGTTGCGTGTGTATTCACAGTCAGTCGATGTGCTCCATGTCTCGTACTCTAATGTTTGTATACAATGTGTTGAAGCAAGGTTATTGTGTAGGATGAACAAAAAAAATCACAGGACCGAAAAGTGCCATATACATGTTGCTAACATCTTAGAAGGTATTAGAAATATCGTTTTGCAATATGCACATTAGAAATTTTTGGATAGCCTGTCCCTTTGGCGCAGTGGATAGCGCGTTGGACTTCTAATCCAAAGGTCGTGGGTTCGATCCCCACAAGGGATGTTGTTTTAAATATACTTACAATGCTATTCCCGAAACTCTTGCGCTCTACAATAACTATACAGTTGTTCTGGAAGTCCCTGAATATGTGATCAATAGGCACATTTGTACGTATACTTGTTCATAATTCATGGAAACTAGAAACTTGAAGTAGGAAAATGGGTTCAGCTATGGGTTACATTAAGCATACCAATTAGGCATTTATTTTGTTTCTATCCGATAGCGCTACAACTCGGTTTGGACTTTGGGCTAATAAATTATCGCGGATCTCCGGGAATCACACACAGATTAATTAGCCCTTATGAGATGAAGATTGCGTTTCCAGTAATGACTACAGGATTAAATAGTCTTTAAATGATATTTTCACAGTGAAAATTAAAAAGATTTCCGTTACAATAATAATTTAGTTCTAGCAATAATTATATGACTAGATTGGCACTGCCACCCATACAAGTGAACGTAAGAATTGCGCGTGCCGCCATCTTACCTCCTCCACTTGGCTTCTCTTATATGAGCAGCATTGCCAGTCTAGTCCTACACTAGTGTCATTAAGCAGCAAAAGCTGCTCATCTACCAGGCTACATGAAAATAATAATAATAATAATAATAATAATAATAATAATAATAATAATAATAATAATAATAATAATAATAATAATAATACAAATTTCTTTCACTTCTTTCTGGTGGTGCCAGGGCCTGTTCGGACACTTCATTAACATAGTGTGTATTGTAATATCTGAGACTTTCACACTACATATATTATCTCTTTCACCTTAGTTATGCAAAATTGATACCATTGAATTACATTGGGCAAGTAATGTAACAGACAATACAACAGAATAATACTTATAACATAAAATAGAAGAGTTATGTCAGATTGAGAAATTAGTAAATTTCATTCTGTAATTGGATATAATTCTATACATTGTGCGCTCATTAAAATTTAATATTATAATTAATATACAAGACGTACGTATTATTTAATTACGCTGTGCATTTAGTATTGGACGTTGGTAACGCTCCTGCGGTCATCAGATTACATTAGATATTCATAAAATGTTTAGATTTAAATATTTTCTTACTAGATCAGTCACATGTTCATTTCGACGGTGTTTTAGGGACACCGTTTTAAATATAACATCTAAATAAAAATTAATTTATCGTTTGTACTCCGTACCATTTTTGTTATTTTAGTATTGTTTCACTGACCTACGTGTTTATCGAAAATTTCAATAATGGCACAAGTCTCCATTGGAGACAAGGCACAATTCAAACTTTATTAGCGTTCCTGTACGCGATCGAACCTGAATTGCAGTTTATTGGAATTGTGATATTGATGCAGATGTGGGAAAAGCCATAATTTACCCACTATATAATAATATTTTCTAATTTATAAATTACGGTGTAAATACATTGGAGATCCACACTCTTATTCGCGCAATAACCATTAAAGAGGTTTCTTAACAAATTGGAAAACTTACGACAATGGTCTTAAGACATTGCTTATTCTGAATTCTAATCAACGGGTAAAAATAATGAATTTATTTCAAGTAAACAAATAAATTGAATTCCAATCTTATAAGCTTATTATACTTCTATTCAATTTAGAATCATCCAACTTAAGCCCTCTAAGCTACTGGCTGAACTCACACAATATTCCTCCCTTCCCCACGGCGGTGCAACGCTTCTCCTAAGATCTTACGTACAGATTCTAAGTGCGTCGGAACGGAAACAACAAAATAGTGACTTTCCCCAAGGCGTGTGGCCGGTGTCTCAGCGCGGCATTCATTAATTACACCCGGGCGGGGTCGTGCTTTACTGCAATTTGGTACCCTGTCACTGAATTTGCTGGTCAAATTTGAATGGCACATGAGTTACGCGTATGTCAGTTGAAGCACATGGTAATGAGATACTTGCTAATATTTGTTTTCAAATGTATTCATAGTGTAAACATTGTTAATTTAATTTTATTGACCGAAGGTTAAATTAATGTCAATCTTAGAACATGTTTAACAGTAAATTTGAAATGGCGCCTAATTTTTGCTACCAGTGCCTTCAGCTGAACTCTTCCTCCGCCCTGGAATCCAGTACACTCCACCTGTGTTTCACACTGATGTACGCCACCCTACGTCCGGCCCTGAAAGACCTCTCCACAGTGGGTGTTCCCCAAGGCGCGTGTCTGGGGTCTCGGCGGCAGTGGTGTGGAGCACGGCAATTGCACCCGGGCGGGGTCGTGCTTTATTGTAATTTTGTGCACAGAAATCGCAAATGAATTCGCTGGTCAAATTTGTATGTCACATGAGTCATGCATACATCAGTTGAGACACGTGGTAATGAGATATACGCTAATATTTGTTCTGAAATGTATTAACATTTTAATTCTAATGTTGCTCCCAGAATATTAAATTATTTTCAATCTTAAAACATAGTAAATTTGAAATGGCGCCTAACTTTTGCTATCCGTGCCTTCAACTGAACTCTTCCTCCACCCTGGAATCCAGTACACTCCACCTGTGTTTTACCTTGATGTACGCCACCCTAAGTCCGGCCCTGAAAGACCTCTCCACAGCGGGTGTTCCCCAAGGCGCGTGCCTGGCGTCTCGGCGGCGGCGTTGAGCGCGGCAATTGCGCGCGGGCGGGGCCGTGCTTTATTGCAATTTTCCGAAGGCAGCTGCCGCCACCGCCGCCGCCGCCTGGCCACGCGCGGGAGGGGGAGGGGCAGGGAGGAGGCGGAGGAGGAGGGGATAAGTGCGTAATTAACCGCATTAGGCCCTCGCGACGAGCAGGCGCCGCGCCGCCGTCGCCGGCCGCCGCCGCCGCGTGGGCGCGCGCGCGATGTCGCCGGCGCGTGCGCTCGCCCACGGCGTCTCCGCCCGCGCCCACGCAAACGCCGCCGCCGGCTGAAGAGTGCACGGCCAAGACAACGCCCGAGGAAGGCCGGAGAACAAGACTCCTCCTTTGGGAACACCGGGAGCGGTGGCTCAGTGCATCAACTGATGTCACTGCAGTGCCTCTGACCGGGAGGTCCTAGGTTTCCACTCCCCACGGCGGCAGGATTTTAGATACTAGCTTCTCAGCTAGGTCGAATTCAGTCGCTGTCTGGAGGAGAATACTGGCGGCCGGCTGCTATGATCGGTAGTTTTCCGTGGTTTCTCTGATCAACACCAGGCGAATGCCGGAGCAGCACCCTACCAAACGGACCGCGCGTGATCTTTCCTTCCTTTTCCTTGTCCTATCCACTCGCCTTACACACTCAATTACACTAGCATGCACCACACTACCACACTTGCTGGGAGACCGATCGGGAGCTTAGAAGATGTCCCGGTCGGGGCGGTGTCCCGCGGGTGGGAGATACCTGGTTGGGGAAACCCGGCTGGTCGACGGTAGGTCGGCGCCGGATCTCGCTCTCTAGTGAGGGATCACCGCAACCTCCTGATAAAAACACGCAGAACATTTACGGGAGTAATAGCCTCAGTAGTTGTCGTGCTCGGAATCATCATTCAATCAATCAATCCGTTGGGAATCATCATGGTGTTATGGTTGTATTGAATAATGAAATGTAGTTTATTACGAAATATTAGTTCATTACAATTTAATAGTAGTAGTATAGCGAGTTATATTACACCCTTGAGTGTCTCTCGCATCCAGCCTCCATATCTATCGGCGTAGTCTTCATTGCTCAATCCTCTTTTCATCATTGCTTTTTCCACTCCTTCTAGGTCTTCCTCTTCTTCGACGGGTAGTGATTCAGGTGATTAAGTAAGTGACAGGTAATACTTGTTGACAGTGAATGTGTAGTTACAATTTTTAACGCTCATAACAATGGAAGTGAATCGTCAGCGAAATGCGTTTAACATGGGCTGCATAGTGGAATTGAGGGGCTTGAGCTGAAGCGGCACGGCTGTGGCGTCTGCGATGGCGGCGGCGGCGGCGGCGGCGTCCTCGTGCCCAAGTGTGCGACCCCGCCCCCCAAACCGCGTTTACCCCGTTAACCCCGGGCGCCCGGCTGAAAACATGGCCGCTAAATTGAATATTGACCAACCTAACAGTGCGCCGCGACGTAGATTAGGCGCGAGCCGGCACTTGATCGTCGTTGCCGCAATTGCCGGGGGTCACTCGCTCCGACCCCCTCCCCTCCGACCCCTTTCGACCCCCCTCTTGCCACCCCTCCCCCCACCACGGACTGTCTACGACTGTCTCTGGTCGTCACTTCTGGAAGGGTTTTTCAACGCTGCGATGATGAGTTTTGGGGACAGACAATTGATGCATTGTTGACGGAATTTGGAGCCTCCTGATGTAAAACTGATAACTGATATACCCTAAGTAAAATCAATTATTGTAATTATTGGCCAGATAGCATTGGATAGTTTAATGTTTGGAATAATATTTTAAACTGTATGGTTTTTTTAGGATATTAATAGAATATTTATGTATTTCGTATTTTTGTGTCAGGAACTATGTTTCACTTATTTCTTTCTTTCCAGTGAATACTAACTTCACTACGACAATACTACTACGACATCACAAGAATACTAACTTCTAAGCAATTAACAGCAGAATTTTGTTTCACTCATCCTGTCTTGACGGCCCACGTTCCTGCCTACACGGTGAGTGATTCAAGGAATTACACAGAGATTATGTGTTTTACTTGTACAATAATTTCCATCTAAGACGGAATATGATACTTCCTTAAAAATCCATCTTCCCAGGTTTCTATCTGAATAAAAAATTCCAAAAATTCGCCACTGAAATTAAATGCATCATTTTCAATATAATTTTGTCAGAGAACAAAACAATGAAACAGAGTTTGATTAATACCATGAAAGGAATAGCATACAATTCCATTTCCGCTTGAGACAGTTTTTTGGTAAGAGGACAGAGTCTGTCATTGCTGTTAAGTCGGAGTGGTTAGTCGACCCTGGAGGGGTCCCCGCTCCCCCTTCCATCTTCCACCAAAAATGTATATCAAGGGAAAATACAAATCTTTTTTCAAATTGTCATGTTTATCATTAAATTGCTAACACATTTCTTTTATGTAACTTCAACAGTTAATATTTGCAATGCAAAAACTGCTCTGGGCTTTGCATTTTTTATAGAAACTCATTTAAAAATTTTTACAAATCGATTTTGTCAGCTATTCGCTAAAAACATGTAAAATCGCAATACTATTAAGCTGATCTTGCAACATAGTTGATCGCATATACGTTTTGAGTCGATCCAATACCGAGAAACTTTGATAATTTCTCGAATTTGATGTTTTTGGAATATTACTCTCATCCGTAATTACGAACGAGTATTTTACCCACTTGGAATTTTTTTTGTGTGGGTATAGCTACCCACCATACCCATATTATCCGCCGGCCTGTTCGAGCATATCATTTTCACCTGTCAAATCATTTAGTTCTGCGTTTATCTAATACTGCACCTTCTTTCTCACAAAAGTTCCATTATAGTCAGAGGTTTCTGTACTATTCTGTTGGATCACTATCCTAGCGCAGTCACGAGACGTGGCGGGCTGTTGACTGCCTTTGGGACACGATGATGGGTCGGGAATGCGCTACATTAGTAGCAGCTCGTGAAAGATCTTAACGAATAGTAATGGAGATGACACGTTCCCGACAATTATGTTCGTTACTTCATGCCCACAGCCGGGGCCTTAATTGTCCAAGTTTACTCTGGACGACTTGTAATTAGTTGATTGCAAACGCTGTTCGGAGAAGTTTAAATGACATCTTGCATGGGTGATTTTATTCTATGCTTAATTGCGTTGATAGAAATTACCCCGGCGGTCAAAATGCGGTTATGCAAATTAAAGGGGACTTGAATAGTTTCTACGAGTCTCTCTCTTGGTCAGTAGTTGAAACGTACGTCTTGAATACACGTTCCTAATGTGGACTATTTCATTCGTCTTTTAGAAATATGAATGACGTGTTAATTCGACTCATTTCCAATTTTCCGTTTCTGAGATTGTACTTCATTACAAGTTCGAAACACATTCGAAATGAATTAATACGATTAGACACTATTTTTTGTAGAGAATTAACAATAAATGTCAGTTGGCTGACCGCTTTGAAAAATTCAGAAAAAATGGTAAAACGATAACTAGCCATGTTTGGAAGATGCATGAAAAATAGACAGCTTCATTTTAATAAGAACAAGGAGGGAATTCAATTCGAGTCAGAATATTTCCATCTCTCTCCCTCTCTTTCTCCCTCTCTCTTTCTCCCCCTCTCTCTTCCTCTCTTTTTCTCCCTCCCTTTTTCTCTCTCTGTTTTATCTTGACATTTCTGTCGATTTATCTATACTTAACTGTTATCGAATTTTCTATTTTTATTTTATATCAGTATCACATTTCATGTTTCGAAGTTTTATATCAATTATTCAAGTTACTTTACGTTATTTATTTAATTTATATGTGTTTCTCTTTACATCATTTTTCATCAGGAAATAATTAAACACATCTTTAAGTTATTAATTTAATTGCTTATTTATTTCTTTTTGTCATATTTGTAATTACAAGTTTTCTTATTTATTAATTGTAACATCGATAATCAGGCAAAATAATGTAGGACAAAATCAGAATTTTGAATTTGGAGAAATTTGTCAGTTTGTACAGCCATAGGACATTCTACACCACAATTCTCCACTAATTCTAATCTTTATTAATGTACTATAACACTTTTTCAAGAAAATATAAATCATTTTTACCTCAAAATCACCATATGTTCTTCGTAGCAATACCTTAACCGACCACAGACACTAGACAGATTATGGAAGTCCTAAGGAGACGCAGACTATATTCTCTGTGTTTCTCTAGTATTTGTTGCATTTCAAAAACGTTGTATTTGCATGATACCCATGACGAAATCCTGTTTGGTCTTCTAGAATGGCAGCGTCTATAATTTTTGTCGAACTCTCAGCTTCAATCCTACCTATAAGTATCTTTTCCATTGGAAAGGCTGCTGTACGGAACCGAGGTTGGGGTTGAGGCTTCACATTACCATCCCTGAGACCGTTTGACCGTCATAGAACTCAAGTGCCTGTTTCCGACTAAGGAATTGAGCATATGGAGGTTGAGGCTTCACATGACCATACCTGAGACCCCTTGTAACCGTCACAAAACTCAAGTGTCTGTTTGCGATTAAGGAATTGAGCATATTGAGGTTGAGGGTTCATATGATCATACCTGAGACCGCTTATAACTATCATAGAATTCAAATGCGATTAAGGATTTCAGCTTATTGAGGTTGAGGCTTCACATGACCATACCTGAGACCCCTTGTAACCGTCACAAAACTCAAGTGTCTGTTTGCGATTAAGGAATTGAGCATATTGAGGTTGAGGTTTCACATGACCATACCTGAGACCGCTTATAACTATCATGGAATTAAAATGCGATTAAGGATATCAGCTTATTGAGGTTGAGACTTCACATGACCTGAGACCGCTTCTAACCGTCATAAACTCAAGTGTCTGTTCGCGATTAAGGAAAGCCTACCATCGACACTACCAATTCCGTGTCTGCCGCCGTTCCCTTCGCCCCGTGCAGCCCGTCGCCCCGCGCGCTGCCTTGCCGGCCGCCCGCCCGCCCGCTCGCCGCTCGATACCTTTTAAGAGAATGGCGGGCACCCGGCGGCAGGCGGGGCCCCGCGCCGGTCCCTCTAATCGAACTACTTCGCATATTCGAACGCAAATCGCTTTATGCCGTCAATTCGGTGAAAAATTAACGGCCGGGCTCCCTCTTCCCTTCCCTCCCCCGCCCCGTCCCGCCTCGCGCTCCGCACGGTAAAAGTGAAAAATAATTTTCGCGCAAAGCACGCGTATCGAGTTTCCGCGGGCGGCGGAGGCGGTGGAGAGGGTGATGGGGGAAGGGGGGGGAGAACGTGGTAGTGCAGGGGGCCTTGGCGATGGAGGTGGTGGAGACGGCGCCGGAGGCATTGTGCATGGAAAGGGCGGAGAGTGTGAAGGCGGCCGTGACGGTGGAGAAGGCGGTAGAGCTTGTGTGGAAGACCGAGATGGACGAGGTAACGGTGAACATTGCTGAGGTGGCGGAAGATGGAATGGCGAATTTTTACGGGGAGGAAGCAACAGGGTTGGCTGCAACCGGTGGAGAGCGGTATTGGGGAGGCGGTGGGTGGGAGATGTCGATGGCGAAATGACGGTGAAATTGTGCAAGGATTGGAACGGGACGACATAAAGGAGGCGGCAGCATGACGACGGCAGGCAAAGATGTGGTGGAGGGCGACTACAGGAAGACGTGGTGTCGAGCAGGCTGCTAGGCGCGGAGACGTGGCGGGGACACATGGGAGTCCGGAGACGCAGTGGAGAGGAGACATGGTGGCGGGGAGATGTGGTGGTGAGGAAACGTTGGTGGCGGGAAGACATGGTGTCGGGCAGATGTAATGGCGGGGAGACACAAAGGCGGGGAATCGTAGTGGCGGGGAGATGCGACGAAAAGAGGTGGTGGCGGGGAAACGTGGTGAGGGGAAACGTTGTGGAAGGCAGATGGAATGGCAGGGAGACACGAAGGCGGGGAAACGTGGTGGCGGGGAGATTCGGCGGGAAGATGTGGTGGTGGGGAGACGTGGTGAAGGAAGACGAGTTGTCGAGAAACATGGTGGCGGGGAGACGTGATGGATGGAAGTTGTGTTGGCGTGAGACATGGTGGCGGGGAGACGTGTTGGGAGGAACACGTGACGGCGGGGAGACATCGTGACGGGAAGACGTGGCGGGGACACGTGACAGTGAAATGAGGCTGCAAGGACTCGGTTTAGTAGGGAGGCAGCGCGGGGAGTCACGCGTCAAAAAACGAGTCGGCGAGAAGACACGGCAACGGGGCGAGAGATGTGGCGGCAGGGAGGCGGGCAGTGGGCAGCGGAGGCGGCGGTAGCGGCACCACCATCGTCCACCCCTCCCCCACCCCCGCGCCGCCGCTTCGGCCTGCGCGAGCGGCCATTGGTGCGTCCCGAGGTGATTCACAACCCTCCGATAATCCCATTGCTGCCGCCAATTTAATAGTAACGCTGCCGATGCCGCCCGTGGTGAGGTGGCCACCGCTGCCGCTGCGATGGGCGGCCGCCGCTGGGTATTACTCGACCAAGATGGAAGCGCCCCAGTATGCCGCATCGGAGTACACTGGAAACTCACGCCTGGAAGCTTCGCAGAATGTTTTGAAAGTGTGTTATTACCGCGAGGGTAATTAAGTAACAGTATTAGTACATATTTTTAATTTTTTAAATATTTACAAACTTATACAATCTAATACGTTACGCCTACACTGCCCGAAGGTTAGGACATTAACAAAAAAATGAACGTTCACACAAAGAGTCAGCTTCTTGATTGATTTGGTTGATTTTTTAGGTAATTGATTTTTTGATTTGATTGATTTTTGATTTTGATTGATTTTTGATTTTGATTGATTGATTTTGATTGATTGATTTTGATTCATTTTTTGATTGGTTTTTAGGTAATTGATTTTTTGACTGATTTTTTGATTTTGTATTGATTTAATTGATTTTTAGGTAATTGATATAATGTGTGCAGAAAATTGTTTTTACTAGTAAAAACTGTTCAGAAACAACAGTTCTGAAGGATGTTGGTGTACAGAATAAAACCGAGTAATACTGAGTTTATGTTACATGAAGAAGTAAACGGCTTTGTTCAGATGAAGACCTTCCTTCTATAAAACGGGAATTTATGTATGTGTCACTTTTCTTTTGCCTTATTAATTGCCTTTTGCCTTACAATATGCTAAGGAAAAAAATTAATTCTAGTTCATCGAATTCGATTGAATGATGAATAATGCTCAAGATAATCATTCTATTTTACTGCTCTGCATTTCGCTATTTAGCAGGGCTATGTAGTATAAATACAAGGGTAAGTCAATACGTATCTGCTTTCGATAATTTATTAACTGCACTTTAATTATTGATTAACAACACTTCAATAACTGATTAAAACAGAACAAAATTTACAATAAGACTATTTTTCAACATAGGCACTACGTCAATGTACTTGGTTCACTGTAGCACCGGCTTTCCGATACCCTCAGAAGAAAGGGTTTTCGATTCAGTTTCCTCGCCTGTAGGTCGGAGGCAAATCTTTGGCCTATTAAAGCATCTGTTAGTGGACAAAACATATTAGACGCGAGAAATCAGAATTGTATGTGGGATGCTCTGACAATTTCAAATACATATTTTGCAGAGCTGAGTGGCGGTATGAGTACAGCGTGGTCTTGCAACAAACGAATGCCTTTCGACAATCCATCTCGGCGTTCTCATATACAGAATATGCATACCTGTCTAACGTGCATATAGTTTGCCACTTCATCGATAGTTAATCATCGGTTTTTCAGAATCAGACCGCGAACTAGTTCAGTACTGGGATCAGTACTGGAATCAATAGTGAGGTTGGGAACGATTCAGTCCACTGGCAAAAAGAAAAACATGGCACTCGCATTGTGCTTGAAAGTCTTTTAAGGATTTCAGCTTTTGATGCACATTCACATCACGGAAAACGTAATACGAAAGCCTGTTTTTTGTTGCTTTTTTTTTTTTTTTTTTTTTGGTGTGTGTGTGTGTGTGTGTGTGTGTGTGTGTGTGTGTGTGTGCGCACACGTGTGTGTACGTGTGCAAACGGAGAGTGGTGCAGCCATGTTTACGTCACAACTCAAGCGAACATCAGATGATAATGCTGAAACTCGCTATAAGCAACGTGAACGATATCATCTTAAAGCTGGTAAGTGCACAAAGCTGTACAGTCGATTAAGACGGAAGTGCAGAGACTTATTGATTTACGCGCATAGTCAGCATAAATTCATGGTTAACAATTACTACAGAATTAAAAATAATTTTATCGTTTTCCAAATGCATTAGTTGTTATCTCACTGGCATGTTCATCTCGCACCTTCCCTTCTTCATATCGCAATCGTACGTTCATTCTCAGCAGGCAAATTTTGGATGAGTTGACGATGTCACCAAAACAGGAATAGACACGAGCAGGAACACGAACACGAAACAGGAACATGAACAAATATTTTCAGTAGTACTACAATCTGTAGAGACTAATTTTGCAGTTAATTATACCCTTCAGTAAGAATGGCTTTGTATCCTGGATTTCATTGAACTTGTTCACTCTATTAACTTTCTAATGCAACGCAGTCATGTCAAATGTCATTGAGATTAATGTGAATCATTACTGGTTTAAGTAGTTTTGTTGCATGCTATTCTCGCACAATATGTAGTTGACAATGTCAATATTCGAAATAAATACCAAATAAAAGTCCAGAAGCAGATTGCTTTAAAAGAATCATCACGTATCAAGAAATATCATATAAACACGACCGACAAATTGTGTGTAAATGATTATTTGGTTTTTATTGTGTATTATCGCGACGGAATTTCAATAATGTTTCTGCTTCCTCCACTGAAATATAAATATATTGTTCTTATCAGCGATCAGTTCATCTCTTTTTTAGAGTCCTCATCACCGAACACACATTTTCTTCAACCTTTCCATTATCTTCTTAATAGTTTGTCTCCAAAACACTGTATTATTTGACACCTTTTCCTTTGATGGAAAAAAGTAGATGTTAACTGATGATCAAAAGGAAAGAGAGAAAAAACCTTTTGAGGAGCAGCTTATGCCGTTACTTAATGTTTTATAAGAAGGGAAAGCGTGTGGTGTTTCATAAGATTATTTTCTTTCAATAGAACTAAAGTACTTGTAGATGTTCAAAAGATAAAATCTGAGAGAGTGCTAAAAGAAAATGTCTTTCCTCTGATGTGAATAAAGCGATTTAATGGAGAGAGAGAGAAAGATGACTTCCTCTTCGTTAGCTCGCTGTTTACTAATTTATTATCATGTTGGTGAAAAATTATTCGTGGACAAGAACATTTTTACCACGAAATATCCATAAACAAACACGAATGCCCAAATGAAATTTGTGCAGTATTGCTTTGAAATAATCTAGTATTTGCTGTGTTCTTATTTAGTTCTATGAGAATAATTTCATGTTTCGTTGAAGCGACCTATGGAAAATGTTATAAGCAATTATCTTTATGAATCAATAATATATTATTATTATTTTAACGTGATTTATAATGTGTTTCAGTTGCAACCAGTTAAATTTTCGTCCTTTACCACACACACTTCATTTAATCTTGAAACTCTAAATAATGACTAAGAACTTAAATTGATGCTCCTAATTCACCATTTACTTTGTATACAGTTCAAATGAAACTCCTAGATTTGTTTGCTACTTAACTACAATGAACTAATAATCATTATTGTTTAGTATAGGATTTCCAAAAGAGCTATTTAAACGCTAATATATACTGAATAATCTCTTAATTGTAGAGTAGTTTGCACATTTGTCACTGATTTGTGTATACTTGCTTCTATTAGTAAATAAACGCGTCATGCAGTTCTCCAATTTTCTATACAAAGAGTATACAAAAAGTATGAGATGAAAATGACAATAGCAATGCTAAATTTGTGTGTGGAAATCATACCATCTTTTTCCTTCCAATACATCCCATATAATCTACCAGGATCTTTGCAGCACCTATACCCTTCTCCCTTTCTTTTAGGCCTGTACCCCCTCCTTCCTCCCCCCTCCTAACTCCTGCTTCCTCCCCTCTCTGAGAGAGAGGAAATCATCTCTCTCAGGCCCCTGATAGAAAAAAAAAGTTGTAATTGAACATGCAAGACGAGGGAAATTGGACAAAAATAATAAAAAGAAACTTTAAAAATGCCGTTAGGACATAAAAATTGCAAAACGAATTTTTTAGTGAAAATATTTCGTTGAACTTCCGAGCACACGAACGGGCGAACCGGGAGGGCCAACTTTTAATCTACCTCCTCCACCTTCCCCTCCTCCTCCTCCTGCTGCTGCTACCGGTCTCTCCTCCTCGCCGCTGCGCCCCGCCCGCGCCCCGCCCGCGCCCCGCCCCCTCCCGCGATATGACGCAGGCAGACGTCGGAGCCACGCGGCGGGCGGGGCAGGGAGGGGCGGGGCGCAGCATTCTTTAGCATGGGCTCCCGTCGCTCAAAATTGAATTGCAGCATAGCGGGGCGTTTGTGCCATTTTCTTTGACGGAAAGATAATTCGAAAAAATTACATTTCTCCATTTCCAACTTCCTGTAATTCGTCAAAAGAAAGTTAAAAAGAGAGCGGACTCGACTGACAGAGAACGATGCTAATACACTTAGAGCGTATTACTCGGAGAAAGTCAATGGTATTATAATTTGGCTGGCTGCCGCTGCTCAGCGCCACATCCCCTCCCTCCCCCGTCCCACCTCCCCTCCCGACGCCCCTCACCGCGGTGCTGCCCCCTCCCCCGCCCCGACGGCCCCGTATTTTCTTCTCTCAAAGTACGCGCAGTATTTCGCGAAAAAAAAAGTTTCGCCGTAGATGAAAGACGCACTGGTGGGCGGGGCTCCGGCCTACTGGGAAGAGGGGAAGGTGACGGCGTGGTTGGAGGTGAAGGAGACTACAACCCTCCGCCGACGGAGGGCGTCGGTATGTATATTTAAGCAAGCGCCCAGCGAGGAGGCTCGCTTGTATTTTCTCACTCCCCACTCCGCCCCTCCCTTTGCCTCACCCCCCTCCCCGCACTCACCGCGTGTCCATAGTTTCTTTCCCGCAAGACGCCGAGCTGCAGCTCCACTCCCACCCCCTTCCACCCGTCCTCACCCTGTCCAGTGACGTCAGAACGCTCGCCTGGCGCATTTAGACACTCTTCGTCGTAATCCAGCCTTTTCCCCACTTACCGCCGTAATGCACGAAATTAAAAATGTTTTTAAAATATATTTTCCTGATACGGCGTTTACGTATGCTCTCCCCCCTCCCGCCAGCTTTTTTTCCCAAAGGCGCCGCGCCGCCGCGCTGTACCAGGAGCCCGAGGAAAAGGCGGAACTCTTCCCTTCTCTTTGACTTTGATACGCCGTGGAGGGACGTGGGGCTGGCGGGTTGCGGGGTGGAGACGGGTAAGTCGCTTCAGGGCGTTGCTGATGGAAGGGCCGCGGAGCAAGGAAGTGGAAGATTGCGAAAAAATACCCTAAGTGAGTGATGCGGGAGGGGTTCCGAGGACGCGACGGGGGCGGTGGCTGGGTGGGGGGGGGGGGAGGAAGAGAGGAGATCGGAGTTAAAATTCACCTCCGCTATGTGAATTCATTATCATTAAGCTTCTGTGCCTGCAGATGAGAGAGAGAGGCTTCGTCGATTTTTATATTGAGTTACGCGTTCAAAATGTCGTTATGTAATTCTGCTATCAAAATGGGATATAAGTCGTATAACGTACCAGAAGTGTATGAGTGCGCAATGGAGAATTTCATTTCATGAGCTTCAAAGTCGGGTTATATTTATACTGTAAATATGGAATATTTTTCACCAACATGACCGTAAATTTTGCTGTAATGATTTAACAGAAGTACTAATTGAACTGACATGTGTGGTAATGTAGCTACGTTGGGTATAAACAACATTGAATCATTTTATTCGTTAAATCATGCTTCTTGGGCATTTCAAAACAGTTTGATGACTGCTTCTACACAAGATGGGTTTGACCGGAAGCCCGAGTTAAAGAATATACTTTAAATATGTAGTATGATGTTCTACATTTCTTGGTATAATACGTAAATCCACTATTTATAGAGAAAGTCCCTGGAACACTGGTCTAAGAAATGCTTTTAAACTTAATATATTATTATTTAATACCTAAATGGTGGAAGAATATTTATTTCTCCGTACTTGCTAAATCTAAAAAAAAACTGAGATTCTTAAAATGACCTTTAATTAACATTATATATATATATATATATATATATATATATATATATATATATATATATATATGTCTTGAATCTAAAATATGCAATATAAGTTCTCTTTCACTTCCTTACTCTTTTGTTATGAAAAATGTTACTTTATCTATTTTAATATTTCGTAATATCAACAGGCTCATTTATTCGTAAAATGAGATGAAGAGAACACCATAAATATGACGTAAATAATGAGGTGGTCCAGTAAATGTATTTGATGTCGATGACTTGCAAGGTTTAAATCTCCTTATCTGTACGATATTGATCCTATGCCACATGCATTTTAGGAACAGACGCTCCTACGAAAAAAAAAAAAAAATTCAGGCAAGATGAACATGATTAAAAGTTTTATGCGAATGATTATGCATATGCATTATATTCATAAATGTCAGTGTCGAGAAGATGCAACAAAACGGTAAAAATTAATTTATTGCATACTAGACATTATTTTCTTGAAGTAATAGTGAAGTACTCTTTCGGATTGTTTTTGAAAGTCTATTTTTTAAAGAATATTTTGTAGTGTAAGACTATTTCAAGTACAGAAGCGCGTGATCTTCAATAACACCAAAGTGACTGCGATGTCTACGTTGTTTAAATAATAACGATTGTTTTGCATCTTCGATGTTGGAAGTTTTTAATCTCTTCCTCAGTCAAACATTCAAATATTTAGATTTCTTCATCTACCAATATAATTACAATCTTTAATCGATGGAAACTTTTCAGTGTCACTAGAATTAACTCTGTTTGAATACAACAGAAAATCACAAATTGAATTGCTGGTATTATCAAGAGAAAATTTGTACCAGCTTGTTGTGTTATGAAAGAGCACATTATTTCTGAAGCTTAAACAGGCTCTCTTTAATAAGATTTACCTAAAGTGCTTAACATTTTAAATTCAGTTGCATTGTGCGTAATTGCCATTGAAGCAAACCAATGCATGGAGTCAGTTAAGCTGTGATATGATTAGTTATTGATAGTACAAATCAATAATATAATTGTACCACTGAAGGGATGTACAACAAGTACCTCGGGGATGAATGTTTGCATGTGAAACAAACAGCACATATCCCGATTTAGACGCATTTATCGAATACTAAAATTTGAATTTAAACGGAAGTAAATAAATATTGGGTGGTGAATGAAATTTGGTGCGGATTGTTTTAATTCAATTTATAAGTAACAGATTAGATGTGCTTGCAATTCGTTATTTCACGTAAAAAATATTATCTATTTTAGGTTACAATTAAACTTTCTGGACATTTTATCAGTAGCTTCAATTCATTGTTTTAAAAGTTAATAATAAATATGTAACATACATTTAATGTAATGAGAAATTAACTTTGCCTAGAACAATTTAGAGTATCACAAATGTACTAATTGCTTGAAGACATTCTAGCATTGTAAGGAACCAACGAACACACAACATTCTCATCACATATCACAACCTCCACAGCTGTCCACTCAGTAAACCAGTTGAAACGCTATGGATAATGCATATAAAGCTGTTCACGTAACAGAGTATTATGACCTGCTCGATAAATATTTTATCAGGAAATTTATTCTAAATTTCATTTACGCTTTTGAACCAGGTTTAAATCCGTTCGCGAAATTTCATAGCTATATCCGCACGTAAGGCCATTAACGTAATAGGATATTATGATCAATACACACACCAAACATTTTATCGCGAATTTCGCTCCGCCCCCCCCCCCACTATCCTCCCGCCCCGGCAAAAATCGCGGTTACGGGACGCGTCAGCGAAATAACGCGCGGGCGCCGGAGAGGGGCGGCGGAAAATTTTACACGGCGGCGTCGCATAAACTGCAATCCCGCGATATTTGAAACCCTAATTGGCAGATGTACAGATGGGAGGGCGGGGCGGGGCGGGGCGGGGCGCGGGCAGACGCGGGCCGGCCCTGTATGATAATGAGCGCGACGGGGCCGCGCCGCGTACAATGCGGCAGCGGTGGGGCTATTTCGTTACGAACATTTCTCGTTTAATTAAGCCCGATGATAATTTCAGATTATTTACAGCTCATAGCACTCCCGCGGGAGGTTTCGGCCTGTCCGCGCCCGCCCCCGTGCTCCGCCGCCCCGCCCGCTGCTCCGACGCGGCCCACAAATCACTCCCACGCGCGCCCGGGGCCGGTGGGAGTTTGGGGGGGGGGGTGCGGGCTGGAATGGCGGCGGGGATGGTAGTGGTGGTTGTGAAGGCGCGGGAGGTGGAGGTTTTCGGTGATGGTGATTGTGATGGCGGCGGAGGCGGCGGTGTCAGGGAGAAGTGGAGAGGGCAGTGGGGACGACGAGCGGTGATGATGAGGGTAGCGGGGGTAGTGAAACCCGAAGTGGCGGAGGTGACCGCGGCGGGCGGCGGAGACTGGCGGGGGCGGTGGAGGTTGTGGGGATAGGGGGCGGTGGGGGCGGTGGGGGCGGTGGGGGCGGTGGGGGCGGTGGGGGCGGTGGGGGCGGTGGGGGCGGTGGGGGCGGTGGGGGCGGTGGGGGCGGTGGGGGCGGTGGGGGCGGCGGGGGCGGGGGGAGGCGGGGCGGTGGGCGCTGTGGGGAAGGCGAGGGCTGTAGGGGCGGTGGGGACGGCAGAGGTTGCGGCGGCGGTGAGGACGGCGGGGGCGGCGTGGGCGACGTGTGCGGAGGTGATGGTGTCGGGAGCAGCGCGATGACGGCGACAGCGAGACGGCTTGTGCGATAGTGATGCAATCCGCAGGGATGTGAGGATCTGGTGACTATACGGGTGGCAAGAATGGCGCGGGTAGCGGAGCAGTGATGTGGTAAGGATGGCGGTGACGACGAGAGCGGTGAGACCGGCTAGGATCGGGTGCGGTGATTGAGGCAGTGGTGGCGGGAACGACGGGGACAGCGAAACACGGAGGCTACACAAGCGGCATGGCACGGAGTGTCGATGGGGGTGGCGGCGGTGGCGAACAGACCGACCGGGGCCGGGTGCGGTGGTTGAGGAAATCGTGGTGGGCGCGGAGGGAAACAGGCAACGGTGTCTACATGGGCTGCGCGGTGCATGGTGTCGACAGCGGGGGCCGGTGTCTGTCCGCGGCGGGAGAGCCGGGGATCGATGCCACGCGCCCGTAAACAAATGAGCGCAGAAATCTGTGTGACGTCACGCGAGCACGGCTTGCAGCGCGGCGGTGGCGGCCGGGACTCGTAGCGGAGCGAGATATTGCCGCAAAGCGGAGTCGAGCCGGGGGCCCGCTGCCATCGCTGCTGATTGCATTGCAGGGCGCGAGTACGCGCTCGCAGGGTTTAGCGCCCGAGGTGGGGTACGGGACTTCGGTGACGGTTGGGTGCGCTCTGGCTTGTGATGAGGGAAGCTGGCGGTGTGTGACGACGAAATAGGTTTCGGTTTTCTGAGAGAGGTTGATTGTGATGATTAGCGCAGTATTGATCTCGGTGGATTCGAGGAATTGTACTGTACCTGGAAGTAGTTCCTGCTGTCGGGAAATACAAGGAAGTGCAATGTCCTTTAAATAGTCGTCCTCCTGACTGGAGAACGACTATTTAAAATCTTTCAGTCACTTAAATATAATCAATATTAAATAAATTGACAAAAGCATTTCGTGGGTAATGATGAGGATCCGGATAAAAGAGTGATACAATTCGGGAACATTAGCAGAGAGGACAAATGTAAAAGACTACTTCTTCAGCATTTGCAATGAACACACTGATTCCCTTGATTCCAATGAGACTTGCTCAATTAAACAATAATTTAAGATAATTCGAAATATTACGTAACTAATAATCGTTAAATTTCATTTACACACTTTAAATACCTTTGCTAAATAATTTATTCTACAATATCATTCTTGTTCCAGAGAATGATAAGGAAAATGTGCTGATTTTCAAGTACTAGCTGCAGCATTGTATGAGTAAAACGAGGAGAATATTAGCATTGAAGTAAATGAAGTCCTTTATTATGAAAATGATGGACTCTTTTATTAGAATTAGTGACGTTTTTTGAACGTTTGTATTCGTGTCTTGAATTAATATGGCTCAAAATATACAGAGGTCGACACCTTCAGAAGTACCTGCCGGCTTTATGAAATTTTAAACTGATAATTCTACCATCGCTCTGTCGAGTGCCGTTGCTCAAAGTCGCTACCTTACAGGCAGCTTATAATTGGACAGTAACCCTTTTTATTCCGAAGATCATTCCATTCCGCAAAAATACCGCCCTTCATTTGCATCAAAGACACGGCCAGACATTTGATCACAAAGCGCTTAATTGAAAACGAACCCCGATTAAATTAATTTAGCGGACAGAAATTCGACGTCTCTCCTACACCGGGCGCCGCGGGCTAAGTCGGGGAAATTCGACCCAAGCGGCAATAGCTGCATCGCTTATCCGTCACATTTGGGGTGGCCGTTTCAATGAAGCTACGGACTCGAAGATCAACGGCAAGCAAAATGGAAGACCTACCCACAGCACTTTTTATAATTAATTTATTTATTGTCGCATCGACAACAAGGTAATTAGCGACATATAAATAGTTAATTAGGTTTTTCAAATTTGATCACATCATTCAATTCTCATTGTTTGTTTTTGACTTTCCTGTGATTGACATCTCGATGTTTGACTTTACCTTGGATTCAGTAATACATTTTCGTGTATATACAATTTCCATTTATATTTATCCACAGCATTGTCAGGTCATTCTCACGTTCTGGTCGTCATTGTCGTTACTATTCGGGTAGGTATGTGTTGGACTTTGTGTTATTGGACTTTTCTCTAATGTCAATGATTGTAAGGTAATGTTAGTTATCTATGTACAGTAAAGCATACACGAAATGAATTAATTTGTTGCATTAAGTTTCTTGTTTGAGAAAACGGGTCACCAAAGTTTAATTTTATTCTTGGCAAATTAAATGTTTTTGTGGTAAATTTCAATGAGGCTACGAATTTATGGACAAAAGATGTTGTTCGTTTTCGAGTTGCAGTTGCTACTAGATTAAAACTTTCCGACCTTCCACGATATAAGTAATATGGTAGGAGCCATACTCATTTCTGAACGAAGACAAAGGACGCTAACGCCTGTAGATGTCGCCAGGTCTCCATAGCGGTAGTTTCCCCTTTGCCTTCCATTTTTAAGAATGGTGGCGTGATAATGTTAGGCGAATGGTAATAAGAGATAGATAGCGATGAATGAGATGGTGGGTATTAATGAGAGAAATCAACCATGTCACAATCACAAGGGGAAAATCTCAATCTCAAACTGGTACTGACGCCTCGTGACGCCATGCAAAGTTGCAATGAAATATTCGAAGTCTGGAGGAGAATTCTAGCGGCCGGCTGCTCTGATCGGTAGTTTTCCGTGGTTTCTCCGATCAACACCAGGCGAATGCCGGAGCAGTACCCTATCAAACGAGCCACGGACCGCGCGCGATCTGTCCTTCCCATTCCTTGTCCTATTCTCTCCCCTTACACACTCACTTACACTAACATGCACTACACTACCACATATCCCGGGAGACCGGTCGGAAGCTTAGAGCTTGTTCCGGCTGGGGCGGTGCCCTGCTGGTGGGAAGGTCCTGGTTAGGGGGAACGCCCACTAGCCGACGGTAGGTCGGTGCCGGATCTCGCCATCTAGCGGGGAATGATCACCGCCATCTCCCGAGAAAAAACATGCACTACACTAACGGGACTAATGACCAGAGCAGTTGACGCGCCCGGAAACACGAACAAATCAATCAATCAATCAAATATTCGAACCGCAGCCTTGTCTTTTACCTGGGGTATTATCGAAGCCACTTCGCCACTGAAGGTTCCTGATGCAACGCTACGTAAATGCGACTGTCAAAAATCCGTGCGACCCGGAAATTAGTACTTGCAGTAAAGCCGCTCTCTTGCATCAGTAGATAATGGTGTTCAAATTACGTCTATTCTTGTGTAATTCGGGCATAGCGGGTTTCCAGCACGTTTTCGTGGAGTTATCCGGTTTCTCTGCCTCTCATTTCACAATTTCTCCGTGCAAGTTACATAACATGAAATCATCATAATCACCTATCCATGGAAGCATTCACTCGCTCCAGGCGTGGCCATCAGACTTAGCAACTAACGGCATTTTAAATAATAAAGATGCGTTCGTATCCCGGTGGATTTATTTGTGACGGACAAAGCAGATTCGCGACCCGTTTCCCCTCATTGCATCTCATTCCACAATTACTTCATCACTCAAAATTTATCATCACCAATCACTTTTCCAGCTAGCCATTCTTCATAGATATGGGCAAAAATGCTTCCGTACTGACGAAATATAATAATAATGACTTCGGAAATAAGTGCCCTAAGACATTGTTAGAACTGTATGTATGAGATTCGGGAATTATGAAACGAGGCTGGCAGACATATTCTCATCTTCATCCTGCGACAATATGATGTTGATAGTATATGTCTCAAACTTAATAGTAAATCTTGGTTTATTAAAATACTTGTATTCTCTCGTAATAATTCTTATTACGAAACTTATCTCAAATTCTTATATTTTGACTTTATACAATTACAAGCGACAAAGATTATTAATAGTGTCAAAATTCCGTCTTCCGTGGTTACTCAACGTCCAGGACCCCCAAATTCTCAGCCCGTGCAAAAACCGGCAATTCTCCAGAGACCCTCCGTTGGGGACACGTTCCAGGCCGCAGTGTCGGAGTAAAAACCAAGAGAGCTAGCGGGTGGCGTGGCGCGGCGCGGCATGGAGCGGCACGGAACGGCGCGGCGGCCAACGAAATTACGCTGGAAATGCAATTTCAGCGAAGTCCATTCATTTAGACGGAACTCGTTTTCAAAGAAGCATAATTCATCGGCTTCATTTGCGAAAAGCTTGCACTGCGCCCCGCGGTGGGCGATGAGATAGGGTGGATGGGTGGAGAGGGGTTGGTGAGAGAGAGAGAGAGAGAGAGAGAGAGAGAGAGAGAGAGAGAGAGAGAAGGCGGACGAAGAGTTGGTGAGGCGAGGAAGAGGTCTGGGCATAGACTAATGATCCTTTACTCTATGGTATGGGCAAAGGCGAGAAGGAGAGAATTAGAGACGAAGTGTGGCTGGAGAAGTAGCGAGACAGGAGATATGACGCAGGGCTTGAGGGAGACAGACAATACATAGGTAATGGGGAAGTTGTCACCATAAGATCGGATTGACAATAACTTACACTATTATTCTATAACCAATGCATGAAAATGTGTTTTTACTCCTTCAATTTCTTTTCTTTCTTCTTCTTTATCTTCTGGTAACGTTTCTGAATTCAGAGGTACGCGATAACTTACAACCTGCCCCATCTCCAGTAATTTGTCAAGACTTTTCAAAACAGCTTGACTTATTTTCGTGAACCGGAATTTCTTATAAATTGAGTGTATTAATGCATTATGTTATCACATTACTGAAACCAATATAATCTAAAACTTGTTTTTTCGTTAAATTTGAATGAATTTCCTTGCAATACCTTCCAACATATGCAATAAATTACAATAGTTTTTAAATTTTGTACAGAGGAAAGGGTAGAAAATGAAATAAAGTGTATCATTCAGGTGAGATGGAGGATAAAATGAAGAAAATAAGGAATAATTACGTAAAATACTTTTAGAAAACGCAAAACCCCAAAAAGATGCCAATATTTGGGTATTTTTGGGCTCTGAAACTTGGCAATATCCCGTTGAATGACACTATATTTATAAGATTCCCTCTTGCTCTATCTCACTTTGGATCTCAGTTAAGATGTCCCTGTGACGTATGTTTATTACTTTGATGCGGACACTTAAATGGAGTATCCAAAATTAAACGTCATTGAAATATGAAATACTAGGTGACCCGGCGAACTCTGTTCCGCCTTGACAGCCGGTCCCATCTTTTTCTCGCGTCGCACTCACTGTGAGAAACTGTACCATCCTTGTTGCACTGCGTACGTTCCAAAACGTGCATTCTCACACAGGAACGCTGTCGAACGGGATAAACAGTATCCTATGTCCGTCTCCTGGCTCTAAGCTTCCTGCTCACCAAGTCGGTACAGCCGTTCTTGAGTTATAAATTGTGTAACTAACACGACTATGTATAGATATAACGGCGAACGAAAGGCGGCTATCATTATCGCCTTCTGTTATCAGTGCGGCGTTACAACAATGGGTTAAACCAGGCAACAATGACCGCTAACATGCGAAATCACGCGAAAACGTGCGAAAACGTGCAAAAACATGCGTTCTCACACAGCAACGCTGTCAAACGGGATAAACAGTATCCTATGTCCGTCTCCTGGCTCTAAGCTTCCTGCTCACCAATTTTCAGCCAAATCGGTACAGCCGTTCTTGAGTTATAAATAGTGTAACTAACACGACTTTCTTTTATACATATAGATAACTCTGTATACCAGTAGAAAGCACGAAGTCACACGTTAGTCACATTTTTAAATGAGACATAAATTTAAAATATATACCTCAGTGAATTAAACAAGAAATTTTACGATAATATTGTTGCCATGTTCATTTTCATGATTTGCAAACAAGTATTCATGTCGATATTCAATTGACCATTAATAATTTCCATTATTCTGTAGAATCTGGATTTATTATTCAGCATAACAAATGTGGAAATCTATTTAGAATATCATATGTATTATGTACGAGTATATCGATTTGATTCTGGATAAACTCAAAGCAGACTCCCAGTTAGGCTGTATTGGTTAGGCTATTTTGGTTCGGTAAAGTTCGTGATCAATACTAAAAAATGTAGAAAAATATTAACATTGTGTTCTGAACAAGCTTTAGAAATAGTATAAAGATTTATAATATTGATTTTAAAATAGCACATTCGATTTATGAATGTCTTTGTTGTTAGGTGGGAATTTTTTAAACTATTATTCAGTATTATTTTGTTTTCGTAAACAGCAAACCATATATTTTTTATAAATAAAGTTATCGAATTGAGAAAATTCTTATATAAGTACATTGAAAACTCTGAATTGAAACTCCGCAAGACTGAAGGTAAGGTAAGGCTGTAGGCAAGGTAAGAGTGGAGTTGAATTATAGCACGTTTTATCATTAGTTTCAATCTTGAAGGGGACAGAATAATGAGTAGTGAGAACGCCATGACGTCTAGAGTATATTGCCGAACAAAGGGTTCTTTGAAGCAGGTTGCCAGAGCCCCTTGCCCCGTACAGAGCAAACCCATTGTCACGACAGCTCTTTCAAGCTCAGCCTTTTGTCGAGTATGTCTGTGCGTAATAGGACTGTTGACAAAGAACACTTGTGAGCGCGATTCTTTCAATGTTAGGACTCACAAATCTGTCACCCTTCACAAGTGCACTTTTCTTGAGTTCTAGAAACATCAATGGTTTTCATGGAAACATTTTCCTATTGGTGGAGACACAAGAAGTGACTTGGGGGTTAGTGCAATGACAAAGAGCCGTAGTCCCAATCCAAGTTAGCCAACGTTTGTAAAATGAATGCAAATCACTTACACAGACTGTTCGTGTACCCCCGTGTTGATTGGCATGACAAAATAATGAATCCTGAACCAACTATTCCTACACACGCGTGCATTGTTTTAGATACTTATCTCATTCTACATTTCTCCAATGCTGCCTTGAATTGCAGCACGCGATATGTAGTGCTTGATCCCGACTACC
The DNA here is from genome assembly GCA_011170035.1 of Teleogryllus occipitalis. NCBI lineage: Eukaryota > Metazoa > Arthropoda > Insecta > Orthoptera > Gryllidae > Teleogryllus > Teleogryllus occipitalis. The sequence continues at coordinate 51,933 of BLKR01010266.1, forward strand.
GGACATTTGCTAACGACTCCCCCGCTCCCGTTTAGCGATTTTAATTACACGTCTTTATTTATTTTATTTTATTTCATTTCCCAAACGCGATGTTTTATTTATTTTTTTCAATATGTTGCCAATTGCCAAATATAATCAATGAATGGGATTTTTTAGGAGAGCAAATTTGCGAGCGGAGTCCAGTAGCGGTTCCCTGCGTCGCCGCTCTATTCGGAGCGCGCCACCTGCCCAAACAAACGCGAAGCGCTGCACGCAAATATTGTTTTTAATTCGTGTCACTGCCCCGGAAATGTCGCTATACCCGAAATGCATCGCTAGATCTTCTGGTGCATACAGATCCTCCCAGTTCAGTTAGGGAAGATTGCAAGGGCGCTGAATGCTTTATTGACACGATTATTTGATATGCGGCCTGTGATTGCTAAAGAGAATGTTGAAATTTATTCAGGACTGACCAGTTTTACAACAATAGCATTAAAATAATAATTCTAATTATATATTATCTTAATATAATTGAGCATTCAAGAAAATAGTTTAAAAAGCAAATTTTTGAATCTTAAATATGTGATAATATTTGGATAATTGTGACTTTTGTGACTTTTTTGATAAATGAAGCAAAATATCTATGTTAGAGGACAAGGTACTGTTGAAATAACCTAGTAAACTTGAAGGCAGACTTGAGTGATGAGAATACGTAAAATCCCCGAGAAATTTACATTTTGGCCTTTCAATTTTAATTTAACCGGATTCTGTTAAAATATGGTACAGAACTTAGAATAATGTTTTTTCGTAAAATATAAAACTCGCAAGAATAGTTTCAGCTATATTTTTAGTAGACATTATTTATGAGCGACAATTTTATAGTTTTCCAAATAACTGCACCGTATGTAGCCATAGCTTCGCAATAAGAATGTAGGTCTGCAAACCTGAACGTTTTTGAACAACAAAGAGAAAAGTTTACTAAATCTGATTTTGATTTATCCCAACTTCAATTTGAACAATAATCTTTCAATGAAGTGTACAGTTATTTAAAAATTACCGCACACGTTTGAATGTCTAGAATTGGCATGTTATATATAGCCTTCAGTTAACAATTACGGTCAATATTGTCTTAAAAGCATCAAAAATAATCTAAAAAATCTAATAATTCAGTCATTGAAAAAAAAACGGGTGATGTAAAAATCTCTTGCGAATTTGAAGTCAACTACAAACATTAACCTTAATCACCGGTTTCATCTTATTCCGTAAAATCATTGTGTACTTTAGGACTGAGTAACTTAACTAGTTTCGTAGGACAATAACCTCCAAAATTAATCAATTATCATTATCTAATATGAAGTCACTCGCAACAATGTGCGTGATTACCCTTGCCAGTGTGACATAAAGAACATGTATAGCCTATGCATCGCTAACGTTCCGCCTTTGCGATCTAGAAATGAAACAGCGCGACCATTGCAGATGTGGGTCACTCATCGCTCTCCCGTTTCCCTTTCAAGCCTAGTGGTGCGATTGCGCTGAGTGCCACACCCCTCTCAGCGTTGATTGTGCAGAACCAGACCGCCGACCGACAATCAGAACTTAATGGCGAACGCAGTTTGCCGATTAGCCGCTTCGCTTTGGGAAATCCATTGAATTTCGGGATACTGTATGGGATGCATTTTCGTTTTATTCCGACGCTCTCAGTGCTCTGTAATGGATTTCGCGAGCCTTGTTTAACTGTTTTGTTTTGCATCTTTTTGGACGGCGGGATTATTTCGCCCGTTATGTCTATGAGAATGTTTTTGTACTTTTCTCGCTGTCCGATTTGGAATTAGCGATATTTGTAAATCTTAAAAATTATGTCATGTCGAAGATGCTGCGTCGCTCTGAAGTGGTATTACAGTAATTGTTTCGCCGTATTAATAACATGAATGAGAAAGACATCATTCTTTCGTAAGGTAGTACATTATTAGAAAATCATAACACTAGAAACTGGCTGCTTCATTGCTTCATTACTGAGACTTTAAAATATGTGGCCGATAATATATATATATATATATATATATATATATATATATATATATATATATATATATATGCCAAATGTCCCGCCAAATGAAATTTAGAAAATTATTTTTTATTAAAAATCTTCAAAATCTCGAGATCGATTGTGATACCCTTTCAAAACTTTCTCTGTACAACATTTTTTTTCCAAAAATCTTCATCAGTTCATGGAATCAAAATATGATTGTCATCAAACAATAGAAATTAAGAAGACAATAATGCGAGGAACAGTAAACGCTACCATTTGAATGTGGGACGATTCCTGTTCTCTGATAAAGCGAAGGAAGTTTTCTTTCTTTTGAAATGCACTGTTTAATCATTCTTATAAGTGTAATAAATTCCAGCTTTCAATATTGTATTAGAACAATTCCAAAACAGAATTTAATAGATTTTAATGGAAATAGCAAATCTCACATTCATATGAAAATATATATTCACGTGTAAAACCAAAGTTTCGTAGTCAACAGAATCTTCTTCTGCGAAAGCAGCAGCGATAGTTGTAGCAATTCCAAAAACATTGATCAGCACCACCTACTCCACCATGAGTCGGCCACTTCACGTGTAGTCTGCAAGTGCAGAGTTATTGTACATCCTCATTGTCAAAACAGTTAAATAGATCGTCAGTTATAGATGCTCCCACGGGGTTTGTACATCTCCCAGAAGCTTTTGTAAAACTGTAACATGTATAGTACACCCCGTACGTGAATATATTCCCGCCAAATGAATTTCTTTCAGCTTCATAAAAGAATACACAATCCGGTTTGCGAGACAAGTGTTTGCGAAAAGAAACAACGCAAGGAACGTAGACCTCGGGGAATCTACATACCATTTGCAAGCACTGCAGTGACAAATGTACCGCATTCCACATGCGCTTCATGTATGCATATGATTTAGCTCTTTGACAAGAAAAGACTCGCAGGCAGGACAGATTAGGAACTCTAAATATGCGATACCTAGTAGCTGTTATTTAAGACAATGAAGAATGTTTATTGATGGTTTCAAAATAAAAGCACAGCTGTATTTTGAAATATTTTCGTATATTTTATTCAGTTCTTTTTTATTTTAAAGTCACTAATAAACGTTCTTTATTGTCTCAAATAATCGGGTTTAAATATATTGATCAATGTATTAATATTATATATTGATGGCTTAGAACACATGTATTATTTGTCCAGAATTCTTAGTTTCGAAAAAAACATGCTTGAAAGTTTGTGAAGGTGCAGTTACTTATGGAGCGACACTGCCCCCCCTCTCCGGGAACAAAAAAGCATTATCCTTCTTACGAGGCCATACGACCCTTGTACATTAGCTAGATATGAACGAGAAGTCGCCAAAAGGTATATGGAGTAAAAAATGACTATGAGTGGACATAGTATTTGTGAACTGAACCATGGATATCTGAACGACAATCACCAAAGAGCAAGAAAAGTGGGAATTACCAAAATACATCCCGCGGTCAGTTTTCCCTCTTCAGCTCAGCTTCTTAACTAATCCCCTTCACTTTCGTTATCTCAGAAGGCACAGCCTAACGCCATCCGGTTTTGCAAACTGAATATCTCGGAAGGAGAAGAAATTGTAATTAAGTTTGCATTCATTAAGGAGCGCAAATAAAAGTTTTCCCACTAGTCCAGAGGAAACATCGAACACAGGCAGAATTTTCGTAATTATGTATGTTAGGCAGCGAGATAAGAAGATGCTCGTGATAGGTGATTTCATGTTTTGTTTCCACAAATTTTTAAGAGGTAATTTTCATTTCAGATAGTGCTCTAATAGGAAACCTCTTGGGAAGGGACCCCAAGGTTGCTGGAGTCGGGCTATGCTTTTTTGCGGAGATAGGTACTTACGGCCACTTCACATGGGCTTGGAAATCAATGTGAAGGGCTTACGGCCCCTTCACATGGCGCCACTCAGCAGCGCTTCCGAGTGACGCGTCTGCGGGAAAAGGATTGGTTTAAAAGGAGGTCTGGTAGCAAGCATTGATTTAAGTGGAGGTCTTCTCACAAGTGGCAGACTCGCGCTGCTGTGGCGTTCAGTGGCGGACTCCCGCCACCTGCAGCTCAGAAGCGCGTCCGCGCCACCGCTAGCAGAACAGTTCGACATCGTATCCTTCACACCAGACGCGCAAGAGAAACGTTTCTCGGCCGCCTGAGCATACAGCAGTGTGGCCATAGACTAAAGAGGTGTATATCATTTCTCCATGGTGTGCCTGACGAAGCCTTCCCCTCTCACGGTCAGCGAAGTGGCTATCGCCGGTGGCTGTGTGTGAAGGCTCCTCGGTGGCGCCACCGAGTGGCTCCGTGTGAAGGCCTCCCAAAGTCGAATCCCCTAGCAGCAAGAGAGGGACTCACCCGTCGCCGAAGGTGGGGAAGAGGCCGTGTCCGAAGGGGCCGGGCACGGCGGCGGGCGCGCGCGGCAGCGGGTGCGACGGCGGCAGCGCGGGCGGCGGCGGCGGCGCGGGCTCCGTGCCGGTGGACGACGGCGTCGACGGCGCCGACGAGGTGACGGGCGGCCGCGGCAGCGGCGACGGCGTCGTCGGCGCAGACACACTGCAACACACAGTGGCCGTCAAGGCACAAATCCCACTACGCAAGTTGAAGGTTGACGGTTGACAAAAAGGTTAACTTTTACAATTTTCGAAAATTCAGAGATTTCAATGAAAATGAGGCCTGTTCCGTTTTTATAGCGTATATAATAACATTGATGTTCAAATTTAAAAATAAATTGGAGTTATTTTTGGAAAAATTAAAAGTATTGTTGGTGAATAATGAATACCACTACAAAAAATATCCACTTCAGAGTTCAGGGGTCTCGACATCAGCCATATCGGTTAGAAAACATGAAGGTTCGTATAATTCCCACGTGTGTTTTTGGAATTAGTATTGTTCACAATTACACCGACAAAGAAACAGATCGACTGACATGACGGAAACGAAAGTTCACTGTATCAAGAACACTCAAAATGTTCATTCTCAAAAGCGCTAAGTTTTGGAATATAGAATTTATTACTTATGAAACAAAGAAAATACCAAATTTGTGTAACATAAGACACACAAAACTAGTTTTTTCCACATAAAATCGCTTCTTTTGGGCTGCACAGGATTGTAATATTTTAAAATATGCGTATTATTATGTAGTATACAAGAAAGTAAAAATATTCAAGAATTAAAGTTATCCAAGAACGAAAACATTTAGATTGGATTTTTCATCTTGAAAAAACTTTCCAATGTAAGAACTGGGCACTTTCTCAAGAGACCTACTGTAGGAAAATTTGCCCCGGGTGAGTTTCGAACTCACGGCCTTAAGATTATGAGACTTACGCGCTCCCTACTGCGCCACCGAGGCGTTGTTTGGTAAGCCGTTCGCTGTATTTCTACAATTTCTCAAGGGTGTTACTGTAGAAAAATCTTTGCCCCGAGTGATGATCGAACTCACGACCTTAAGATTATGAGACTCACGCGCTGACTACTGCGCTACCGAGGCGTTGTTCGGTAAGCCCTTCGCTGTACTTCTACAATTTCTCAATGGTGTTACTGTAGAAAAATCTTTGCCCGCGTGAGGATCGAACTCACGACCTTAAGACTTACGCGCTGCCTACTGCGCTACCGACGCGTTCTTTGGTAAGCCCTTCACTGTACTTCTACAATTTCTCAAGGGTGTTACTGTAGAAAAATCTTTGCCCCGGGTGAGGATCGAACTCACGACCTTAAGATTATGAGACTTACGCGCTGCCTACTGCGCTACCGAGGCGTTGTTTGGTAAGCCCTTCGCTGTACTTCTACAATTTCTCAAGGGTGTTACTGTAGAAAAATCTTTGCCCCGGGTGAGGATCGAACTCACGACCTTAAGATTATGAGACTTACGCGCTGCCTACTGCGCTACCGAGGCGTTGTTTGGTAAGCCCTTCGCTGTACTTCTACAATTTCTCAAGGGTGTTACTGTAGAGAAATCTTTGCCCCGGGTGAGGATCGAACTCACGACCCTAAGATTATGAGACAGGCGCTTCCCACTGCGCTACCGAGTCTAGTACAGTTAGTAAGTACAGTTAGTCATCGCCGTTAATCTTCAAATTATTTTGCGTTAGACGAATATGTCTGCCCCGTGTGAATATTGAACTCATCACTTTGTTAGTATGTCAATGACGCTACTCCTCCTACAGTTTTTAATGCTAAAAAAGTGCTTTACTATTTACTGAAACATTATTGTTTGTTATTGCCTTCGTTACGGAGTTCGATTTACACTTCACAACTTGATTGAAATGATCGTGGTTACAGTTAAACATGGAGACATGGGAGGGAAATATGAAAAGAGTCAATCGGAATATGAACCGAGTTAAGAACTAGTAGAGTAGTAAATAAGCCAATCTAAATCATTATAAGGAAAATAAAATATAGCTAATTTTTTGAAGTGATCGAAACATTGTGAAGCGAGTGCGAAACATCATTGATTCACAATTGTCATTCGCCCTGACGACTTTGTTTATTAATACAAACAATAATGCTACAACAGACTGTAATCCATTTACTTGTGTACCAGTACAGTATTTCTAGTTATTTCATATTTAATTTCTATTCCTTTACTTGACGCAATACATTTGGCTTGCGGCTTGTTAAAAAATAGTATACGCATCATGGGCGCGAAATTCTCGTGATTCTCACACTTATCTCTTTGTGGGCTGTGACTGAGCTTTTATTGTCCTTCTACGATCTCCCAAGATTTTTAGTGTAGAATAACATTACCTAGGGTGAGGACCGAAGTCATGACCTTAAGATCATGTGGCATACGCGCTGCCTAGTGTGCTACCGAGGCTTTAATAATTGAGCTTTTTACTGTCCTTCTGGAATCTCACAAGAAAAATAAACGACTCGTGCGTGAATCACGTTTCGCGCCATTGTAACGTAAACTATATTTTTTCTAAATATTTTTTTAAATTAATTTAAAAAACCTATATCAAGAATAAAAGAAAACAATTAGACCTAAAACTTAAAAGGTTAAACTGGCTACCGGGAAGAAAATGATCTTTAAGCATCGGAAATAAAATAATTGTGTACAAAGTAATATTGAAACTAGTCTCGACATATGGCATTGAACATTGGGGAACAACTCAAAATTCTAATATAGAAATATTACAACGCTTCCACTCAATAGCGTTAAAAATATTTGTAAATGTCTCTTTTTACTTAACGAACGCAACATTACATGAAAACTTACAGATCCCAACAATAAAAGCACAAATACACAAGACCAGTGCACAATACCTACAAAGACTACATAACCATCCAAACATTTAAATCATCAACTTGCTAGACAATTGTAACTCCACCTGAGTAGTTCAAGGACATCATATTTTAGACTTTCCATACCCACTTCAAATTGTTCATTTTAGACATTTTAATTAATAATTAATTTTTATTAATAATGTATCACTAGTAGAGTATGGTTAGTGGACTTCACTCCTCTCAAAAATTAGTTTATAAAAATTTATGTAATTTTGCCAAATGTTTGTTCACAAACAAATCCCAAAATAAAATATAATTACAAAAAAATGTCTTCGCTCATACAACAACAACAACCGCTTTGGATCTGAATCACTTTGGTTGCGCGCGCCCAAAGTGTTTGAGCGTGCGCCGACAGTGTGACAACTATGAGTATGCGCCGACGTGGCGTGCCGCTGGAGCCGCCCTCACCTGGGCGAGAAGGGCGGCTGCGGCTGCTGGCCGCGCGCGGCGGCGTCCTCTGCGGCGAGGCGCGCGGCGACGGCGTCGGCGGCCGCCGGCGCGTCCACGTCGCCCAGCAGCAGCCCGCCGGCGTCGGAGGCGGCGGAGGCGGACGCCGGGGAGCCCGGGCTGGGCGGGCAGCCGCCCCCGGAGCCCGCCAGCGCGCTCGCCGACCCAGCCAGCGACTCCGCGCCGTCGGGGCTGCCCGCGCGCGCGCCGTCGCCCTGCCAACACACAAACACACACACGCCCTTCGCTTTCGATTGAGTGATTTTTTCGTCCCGTTAGTGTAGTGCATGATTTTTCTCGGGAGATGGCGGTGATCTTCCCCCGCTGGATGGCGAGATCCGGCGCCGACCTATCGTCGGCTAGTGGGGTTTCCCCCTAACCAGGACTCTCCCACCAGCGGGGCACCGCCCCAGCCGGGACAAGCTCTAAGCTCCCGACCGGTCTCGCAGAATATGTGGTAGTGTAGTGCATGTTAGTGCAAGAGCGAGTGTGTAAGGGGACAGGATATGACTAGGAAGAACGCGCGCGGTCCGTGGCCGGTTTGAAAGGGTATTGCTCCGGCATTCGCCAGGTGCTGATCGGAGAATCCACGGAAAACTACCGATCAGAGCAGCCTGCCACTAGAATTCTCCTCCAGACAGCGATTGAATTCGACCTAGCTGAAAACATAGTGTCGAAAATCCTGCCGCCGAGAGAACTCGAACCTAGGTCCTCCCAGTCAGAGGCCCTGCAGTGATACCAGTTGATGCACTGAGCTACCTCTCCCGGTACGCCCTTCGCTCCGGCACGCGCTCCACTCTGGGTTGGCACATTTAGTTAGACAATACGTGTTGACTTTGGTAACTAAGATTGACGATTGATTGTTTTTTGAACACATCATTTTCTCCGACACTCGCCCTACCCTCGGTTGGCACATTTAAATAGTATTGAATTAAATCGAACTGAATTAAATTGATGCCTTATTTTACGTCGCGAGACTCCTGTCATGAGATTTCCTCTTCCGTCTGACCACGCAAATTTCGCTACGGTCCTTTCACCAACTAGAGGAGAGAGAAGGTTAAACTCGAGTATGGAAACAGGCAATTTGAAATTAGCTCAGAGACTTCATTTAGAATTGAAGATCTTAACAAGCAATAAACCTACTAACAGGAAAACACCCGCTTTACTTCCCTTCCGAAGAAAGACGTAAGAAGGATTTTTCGCCTTTTTAAATCCACGGCATCGATCGAGTTAGATGCCGGGAACTTGGTTTAACAGTCCGATACGCTAACAGATACACCTTCCTCGACCGCGTGGCAAAATTGCTAAGACTTTGTAAAACAAGACGTTTGGTTGATTAATTAGTGAATCCGTGCGCGTCAACTGCTAATACCATTTTGTAGCGAACTGTAGTGCCTCCATTCCCCGGGAGGAGGCGGTATTCTTCTCCAGATAGGTGGTAAGATTCCGCACCGACCTATTGTTAGGTTAGGAGTGTTTACCCACACACGAGATCTCCCACCAGAAAGGGCACAGTCCAAGTCGGGACCAGCTCTAAGTTCCGAACCAGTCTCCCGACATCTGCAGTAGACACAGTGTACTGCATGCTAGTGTCAGTGTGTGCGTGTGTGTGTGTGTGTGTGTGTGTGTGTATGTATGTGTGCGCGCGCGCATGGGGAGAGAATAGGACAAGCAAGTAATACCGCAATGAGGAGACATCGTCTGAGGGGCCTACTTCTCCTTATAAAATTCACAGTAGACCAAAACATAGGCGACAATGAGGTTTGAACCGTGGAACCCTCAAACTGCGGTCGAACATTATACCACTGAGATATACCCTCGACAAAAGAACAGTTCTGCAGTTCTCCTTTTCTAATTAAAATTACAGATACACTAAAAGAGAGAGAGCACTTATGATTGGACAGGAAAACATTCGATGGGCAGTTGAAAACAGAGCGGGCACCCGGGTTTGAACCGGGGACCTCTCGATCTGCAGTCGAATGCTCTACCACTGAGCTATACCCCCAATGAGAATCCCCGGCCAGCAGTTCTTCTTCTCTTAATGTAATTTACGATAGACCAAAAAAGAGGGGGCACCCGGGTTTGAACCGGGGACCTCTCGATCTGCAGTCGAATGCTCTACCACTGAGCTAAACCCCCGATAAGAATCCCCGGCCAGCAGTTCTTCTTCTCTTAATGAAATTCACGGTGGACCAAAACAGAGGGGGCACCCGGGTTTGAACCGCGAACCTCTCGATCTACAGTCGAATGCTCTACCACTGAGCTATACCCCCGATAACAATCCCCGGCCAGCAGTTCTTCTTTTCTTAATGAAATTCACGATGGACCAAAACAGAGGGGGCACACGGGTTTGAACCGGGGACCTCTCGATCTGCAGTCGAATGCTCTACCACTGAGCTACACCCGCGATGAGAATCCCCGGCAGTTCTTCTTCTCTTAATGTAATTTACGATAGACCAAAAAAGAGGGGGCACCAGGGTTTGAACCGGGGACCTCTCGATCTGCAGTCGAATGCTCTACCACTGAGCTATACCCCCGATGAGAGTCCACGGCTAGCCGTTCTTCTTCTCTTAATGTAATTTACGATGGACCAAAACAGAGGGGGCACCCGGGTTTGAACCGGGGACCTCTCGACCTGCAGTCGAATGCTCTACCACTGAGCTATACCCCCGAAGAGAATCCTCGGCCAGCAGTTCTTCTTCTCTTAATGTAATTTACGATGGACCAAAACAGAGGGGGCACCCG